>JAVJIF010008885.1:92500-114084 GCA_038442645.1 Agave tequilana | reverse complement strand
GGGCCCATCAAGGTATAATACTTCTAATATA
This sequence comes from Agave tequilana, assembly GCA_038442645.1. Lineage (NCBI taxonomy): Eukaryota > Viridiplantae > Streptophyta > Magnoliopsida > Asparagales > Asparagaceae > Agave > Agave tequilana. The sequence goes on along the minus strand of JAVJIF010008885.1, from coordinate 114,053 downwards.
ATCATCAGAACTCTTCACTATCCTTCAGAGTTTACTAAGATACATCGAGACTTATCATGATACCGCCATGGCTCAAAATTCTATAAGAAACACAGTCTATAATTACCATATCAGGATATATAACATACACAGTTAGAGTCCAACACCAGGTCCTATAAATTACAAGTCAAGGGTGATACCCAGCTAAAGTACGCATGTTTATACAAAATCATATACATAACAAAAGTAACTTTTAAAACAGTAGTTCCGGTGATGTTGACGCGCAATTGCCTTAAGCGAGTCCCTTGCCCTTGTCCAAACCTGTAGGTGGAGTTAGAATAGAGTGAGCTTGACGGGCTCAGTGAGTAAAACAATAGTTAAATATGCCTATCAAGTAGGTATACATGGCTAAATTATCCGATTGACATGTGTGTCGTTATACTATTTTTATAGGATCTTATAATTATCCAGGAACCAAAACCAAACACAGTAACAAGGCCTTACTAGTCGACTAGGCCACCCTATAGTCGACTAAGGCTAACTGTAAGTCGACTAATTCTGAAGGTATAGTCGACTAACTTTGCTCCACACGTACCTCGCTTCTTTACTAACAGCCAGGGATTTATGTAGTCGACTACCCTTCCTGGTATAGTCGACTAACTCAAGTACTAGTCGACTGAAGTTTCCTATAGTCGACTAATTCTGGGTCAAAAGTTGTGTTACTCTCTATTGTCACCTATAGTCGACTACCCTCCTGGTGTAGTCGACTAATCCAATATAGTAGTCGACTAGTAAGTCGACTATAGTCGACTAAAACTGTCAAAAACAGATTGTTAACTTTCTGTTTGCTCTCTGTATCTGGGATTAGTCGACTACAGTCTATATGTAGTCGACTAATCCTGCTATCCAGCAGAATATCTGCCTAATTATCACACTTTTAGTCGACTATCCCAGGGACCAAGTCGACTACTCTACATAGAAATTGCCTGTTAAGAGGTGATTCCAGATTTAAAAGTTAAGGATTTATGTATGATTATATCATAGGATTTCTATCTTAGTAATATCCATATATACACAACATAATCTCCCCTTCTACGCCTCCGGTTCAAAACCCGGTCCCTTCCTCCGTAAAATCCCCTTCTACGCCTCCGGTTCAACCCGGTCCCTTCCTCCATTACATACAATATATAATCTCCCCTTCTACGCCTCCGGTTCAACCCGGTCCCTTCCTCCAAACACATCATACCATCATATAATATCCATATGCAAGACATATAAGAATATCATGGATTCATAAACAAAATTAGTAGTACTTGCGGAATTGTAAACACATGATCCCAAAAATATATAGTGTCAAGTACTTGTTACCTCTTACGCTTATTTCATTTCCTACTTCATTCTACTCATCATATTATTAGGATTAACATGTTCTACTCACCCTTGAAGTTGTATGTTCTGATTTTTGCTGCTGCCCTTTGTTGTTGCTGCTGTTTTAACTGCTGTTGCTGCTGCCCTTTACTGCTGATGCTGCTGCTACTCCTTGTTGCTGCTGCTGCTCCTTTGCTGCTGCTGCTGCTGCAGCTGCAGCTGCTTTGCTGCTGCAGGGAAAGGAGAGAGAGGGAGAGAGGTTGTGAAGAGAGAGAGAGAGAGAGAGAGTTTGATCCAAAAATGTTTAATCCTCTTCATCCCCTCTATTTATAGCCTCTAACTTTCCATAATAATGTGCCATGTGTCCCCTATTTCTACTCTACTCCATACCCTATACCAGCTCCATATCTCTCCCCCCTCTCCATGAGGTACAAGCATGGGGGGCATGGTGGTGAGTTGACCATATGGGGGTATTCTATACCTAGATACATAAATGTATAAATACTTATGTATATACTTGCTCATACATACACATTAATAAACATGACTGAACTAAGGTATCATGCATGCATACTTTTCTCATTACCTCTTTTAAGGTATGATTATTTAGGGAAAGTAATGCTCTAATTAAGGCAAGTGTTACATTTGCGGTGGCTACATTTATTGATCCAAGATACAAGATGTTTGCAATCACTATTTCTTTATTTGATATATGGTGGTAATGGTGGGGTGCATGCAAATGATATCTTAAGTGTGATAAAGAGACTCTACCAAGAATATGTATTGAAAGATCAATCTAATAGGCATGAAAATGCTTCAAGTTCTCATCCACAAGAAGTGAAAAGGGCTGGTGAAAAGGAAAAAAGTAGATTTGCACAATTTGTTCAAACATTGAGAATGAGGCTACAAAGACGGAGCTTGATATCTATATAGAAAAGACTATTCTTAAATAGAATGAGGCAATAGATTTGATATTTTGGGTTGGTGGAAAGTAATAATGAAAAGTATCCGATTCTTGCAAGAGTAGCAAGAGATATTTGGGTATTCCGGCATCAACTGTGGCATCCGAATCGGCATTAGCACTGGAGGTCGTGTAATACATTGCTATAGAAGCCGAATGACAACGGATACGGTGGAAGCATTGCTATGTAACAAAATTGGCTTAAAGTGGAGGAAAAAGGTATTGATTTAAGTCTCTTTGATTTTCTTATGTTTAATTAGTTTCACATTGTACATATTAATCAAATTTATTTTTTCATGTTATGAAATTTGACACTCTTTGGAACAAAGAAGATATCATTGTGGATGATATTCAGATGAGATTCGAGATTGTTTTGTGAAATCAAGTATTATGTTCTTCAACTTTACTAATTTGTTCTCTTCTTATTTGTACGTAGATAAAATAAGTTGTAATTGACAAATATTTTTTTGTTATTTAGAAGGGACATCATGGACGTCTACGATACAGAAGATATGATTTGACTGCCTCACATTCTCATGACTTCTTTCATCTCTACATTTGTCTTTGTTTTGTATTGGATTGAGATGGTTAACATGGTTAAAGACTTGTAATTGTGATGGTGAATATTTGGTGATATTAGCTACTTGAAACTTGTTTAATTATGTACTTTAATCTATATTTTTAGCTAACTATTTCTGATGATATCAAAATATGTTTATATAGATTTGCTTTCTTATTTGTTTTTGCTCTTCTCAATTATATTGCTCTTCTCAATTTTGCTAATTCTGATCAATTATTGTATACATTAGCAAGTTATGTCTGTCTTTCTTCTGCATCCATAATTCTCATCTCTTTACATCCAATTTTTTATTTGTAGGAAGATCCTTTGAGAAATTAATTCATTGATTATTTTTTACATTTTCTTTGTTTTGGCAGAGATGGATACCCTATAAGCCTAGTTATGATTGGGATGACTCATTTGGGAACAGCCCAAGCAAAGGTAAGCAAGTTTATGTAGCACCCCGTTCCCAGGATACGTACCTGATACCTGTCCCAAATTTTTTCGATCATATTGTTCCATTTTCTTCACAGTATGTATTTTGGGTTGTGATTGCTTATATTATTGTGTATCGGATCTGGATTCTCAGACCTAGAGTAAGCCCTGATCCCGAACGGGACCCGATACCAGCCTGTAATTCGATTTGACCATTCTGGTAGTCTAATTTAACCGATTTCAGTTTCAGACACTGTTTTCTAAATTTTAGATTTTTCATGATTTTTTAGAATTTTTAGAATTTTTTGTAAAATCTCCAAAACCTGTGTCGGTCGGTATCGCTGACTGGTTCCCGAATTTTTAGTTTTCAAATGGGATTGAATTTTAAAAAAATGGCTTTCATGTTACTTTTTAGAATTTTATTTTCTATATAAAAATATTTTTTGAGTTTTTCTAAATTTATCAAAATTTCACCGATTCTGGTGTCGTCCGGTATCGCCAGAAGATTTCAAGATTTTAATTTGAAAACTATATTGAATTTCTTAAATCCTATTTCACCGAGTATCTTAAAATATATATTTTCTATTTTTGAGAATTTTTCAGAATGTTTCTGAAACAATTGAATTTTCGCGCTATTAAAATAATAATATTATTTACTGACAATTTCTTTCTTACTTTTTCCTTTGCAAAATTATAATAAATAAATTATTTAATAATAAAAATTTTAAAACTATTTTATTTTATTTTCTTATTAAAATTTTCCTTTTTCTTTAACTTTCTATCTTTTCTCTGTTCTTTCTCTTCTCCTTCACTCCAACACCCATACCCTGCATTTCAACCACCGGCCACCCCCCTGCAGCCCTGCTGCAGCTGCAAAACAGCAGCAAGCAACCCCCATTCCCCCCCATCCCTCTCCTTCTTTTCTTTAAATATCTTTCCTTCTTCAACTCTTTATTTTCATCTCCCACCAAACACCATCACCCAATCCTCTTCACCTCTGCCTCCACCATCACCACCACCGCCCGGCGCCGCCCTAGCCACCGCCGCTGCACCCCCACCTCCCCTCTTCCCTTCCCCACTTCCACCATCTCCAATTTCCCTCTCCATTCTTTCAATTTTCAACATAACCCAACACTTCTTTCTTCTCCTCCAAAATACACCACCAATTCCATCAAATCCTCCACTCCAACCACCTCATCATCATCTCCTCCTCCTCCAACTCCCCACATCTCTAACAACCTCCACAACCATCACCACCACCACCACCAAACAACAACAACAACCAACTTCAAAATTTTCCCCACTCCTCCCTACTCCACCCCGGGCCAAGCGCCGCCCCCTCCACCTCCAACGGCGCGCCGCGCTCCAGGCCGCCGGCGGTGGCCGGCCGCCGGCCACCTCCCCTAGCCTTACATTTTTTCTTTCTTTCTTTCTTTCTTTCTTTTTCTTTCTTCTTCATTTCTTTCTTTCTTTTCTTTTCTCTTTCTTTTCCCTAATAAACACAAATTTCCCACATTCCTAAAATACCCATCCCCTCTCCCTCAAATTACTACCCTATATTTACAACCCTACCCCTGCCCTTTTAATCATATCACTTTTCTAAAAATACCCTATTTTATCTCTCTTTCTGTCTCTCTCTCTCCTTCCTACAACTTTCTCTCTCCTCTCTCTCTCCTTCTCATTCCCTCTCTAATATTTATAAATATAATATATATGTATATATTTTAATATATTTATGGGCTAATAACAGATGGCGCGTGTTAGCGGACTCCCCGGACTTTTCTCGGTATTGCGTCCCAGATTTTAGGCGAGTGTTTATTTTATGCCTAATAACTACCACTCAAATATTTATAGCATGCTAATTAATATGGGAACATCTTGTTACCACCGTAATGTTTAATACCTAGCACTTGCTACATGTAGTTTAGTACATGATACCATGCTATGCGAGTTAATAATGATGCTGTACTCGGTATTTATCCGACACTTGGCTTGTTATACTTGGTATATGATTCATGACACCGGCACTCGATATTTACACCGGTACTCAGTATTTACACCGACACTTGGCATATTACACTTGATATATGATTTATGACTCCGGCACTCGGTATTTACTTGGTACTCGGTATTTGCACTGGCACTTGATATTTGAAACATGTCCCACGGCACTTGATGTTTAGACACGGGTACTTGATATATGTCATACTTGACACCTGATCCTGACCCCGGTATATGACATGCTCTCGTGTGGTATAAGTACATAAACTTGACATGTGACCCTTGACCGAACAGTATCACTCCTGATACCTGTATTATATGACATATTCATGACTATCACTTTTACGGGGACTTGGCATGACTATTATATTATTACCAGATATTTGGTACTCCTACTCCTGAACTCTTGTATACTTGAACCCCTGAAATAGGAAGGCTCCTGACATACTCCTGATATTATACTCCTGTTGACCCCCGTAATAGGATAACCATGGATATTGTACTTTTGTGAATACCCTGTAGACATTATTATTTGAGACTCTGTTATATTTAAACAACTTACACCGGGATGGGGGAAATTAATGGGTATCGATATAGCTTCTGTGTTTATGGTGGCCATACATATGTTGCACAACTATTCCTGTTGGATTCGACCTGGAGGCCACCAGGCGTTCCCGAGGGGTGTACTGGCACCCCTACCCCTTGCATGCCTGCCGGGTGTGCTATAATCCCTTGCGTATATCCTGTAGGGAACGGTGACACTCTATTCCTGTTCAGGCGTATACTAAGACTTTCGGGCATATAGTAAGTCCGGTGCCTAGCGGTACGTTCCGGCTCAGTACCGGATACTCCTGGACCGTTGTCCCGGGCATGCACGGGTCTCATTCTAAACATGGTTCGGTATTCCCCATCAATTTTCAATAACGAACCTCGCTCGGCTTGTATGCGGAAGTATATGCATCGGTCATATACTGAAACATACAAATTGAACGAGTCTTAATAATAACTTGATAATTGACTTCAACTACATAAATTTTATTGTCGTGTTCATACTTGCTATTTATTATAGTTACTTCATGCTTGCTAATTTGATTACATGACATTTGACTTGCTACACTTGTTTTATTTCATACCACATAAATTCTAATGTAATTTTCATTTTCACTATTTATTGTGGTTATTCCATGCTTATTGATTTGGGTACATTATACTTGACCTCACTTACTTTTATCTATACTTGCCACTTGGCTTCTTCTTACACTCGCTGGGTTGCCCACTAACAAATCTGGATTTGTATGTTTAGATTTAGCAGGTTGGACCGAGGTGGACCCTTCAGATTAGGATCAGGCCTACTTCGAGAGCAGGCGGATCAGCCGTAGTTCCATCCTGTCTTTCCCGCTCGCGAGATTCCCACTTCCAGCTCGTGAGTTCTATCTTTTGTACCTTGTACAGTCTACTTTTGTACTATCTGGTGATGTAATTATTTTATAATATTATGTCACAATTGTGATGACTAAGTACTTATACTACTTTGTATAGGAATGTATAATACCACGTAATTTCCGCACTCTGATCCATGTATTGTGTTGTATTGATGCTTAGAGTACATATGTGATTGTACCATCGCCTGCGTATGTACGTCGCAGTGGCGTCCCCGTACCCGCTGGATCGGGGACCACAGTTTATCTTTTCTTTTCGAGAGAAAATAAGCAAGTTTTTTTCCTTTAAACTTCTTTTTGGGCTTGATATGTTAGTAGCTTTATTTCTAAGTGCTCATTAAAGTTACCGATGTGAAATTGTAATGCAGATAGAAGCCTATTTACCATCAAGAATGTGCCTTTAACTAATGTACATTCTATTCGTGGCATACCCCTCCGCTATTGCAATACATAATCGTTGTCCTATCATCAGGTAATGTCCATTGTTTTCATTATCATTAGTATTATTTTCTTTTGTTGGAAGTATTTAGATCCTTCTTGCATTGTTATCTCAACAATAGCATCGTTTTATGAATGTTCCATGCATCTTTGAAATAGTGCAGCTTGGACTGAGATTTCACTAATAAGTATTTGTTTGGTTGGTGTCGTTTGCATATCCATGTGAACTTCTCTATTATTTTATTATTCATGAATATCACACAAAAATCAATTTCTTGGTACTGACCTATTTGACCATCATAGTATTTCTTTTACATCATAATTGAAGTTGGAGAAATAAGAAGTAACTAAGAGCATTTGTAGCTATCAGGTCAATAATTAAACATAATATTGAAACATAAGAAAATAATCATTAAACTATGCATGTGAGATGATAAAATCATATATTATCAGTGTAATTAGGACTGCGACCATAGTAGCAATCCTCAGAAAAAGACTGCGACCGGACTGCGACCATGGTAGCAGCCTCAGAAAAAAGACTGCGATAATGGCAGCAATTCTCATAAAAACACTACGACTTAATCACAGTCGTCATAAAGAACTACGACAATGCTACCAGCACCCAAAATTGTGGTTAAAATTCAGCCATGTTGCGCTCTCTCAGCTAGCGGCTGAGTCTCCGAATTGCTCCAATTGGGATTTTTGAGAGGTAACAAATTCTTGACTCTCAAATGAATCAAAGTTCTATAATATTAAAACATAAGAATAATCATTAAACTATGCATGTGAGATGATAAAATTATATATTTTCAGTGTAATTAGGACTGCAATCATATGATAGTTCTAAAAAATCTTCAGAAAAAGACTGCGACCATGGCAGCAGTTCTCATACAAAAACTCATTGGCAAGCTTAATAATGGTTCCTGTTTTATTATAGGAATAGTTCTACTATATCTCTTTACTAGCAGCTATTTATTTGTTTATAACTAATTATTGCACTTGTATTAAGATATACCATATGATCATTCTTTGTCACACTTAATGATGGAATTACTGGTAATGATATAGAGTATCTAAAAGTCCTTGATGCCAAGGGAAAAATAAATGAAGTACTTGTATACCGACTTTCGTGAGTATTCAACAAACATCGATTAGTATCCGCATCCGATCCGCTAATATCCGATCCTTATCCGATATCCGATTTTGGCGGATATGGATATCATTTTTTCACACCCGATAATACCCATATCCGAAAGTTGGGTGTGGATATGGATGTGGTAAATAGAATATCCGATCGGTATCCGATCTGATGGCACCCCTACGCTAAGCCTAAAGTAAACTGAACAAGGTATAAAAATCTATTATGATAAATCAATATCACTACAATATGACATATAAATATCTGACACAATGATAGCAGATAAATAAAAAGATAGAACGAGTACTGAGGACAATGCACAGAATCATTAAACTGATAAGAATAAAGAAGAGACAGAAATACTGAGAAAGGATAATTGAGTAAGAGAGCTCCGGCTCCTCAAGATGCCCTTGATCTTCTTCAAATACCTGATCAGTAAGATAACAACATGTGAAGGCCTAGATATGCAAATTCAGGGAGTCAAAACTTCTAGTGAATGTGTAAGAATAAAAGGAAAGGTGCACGTACATATAACCTGTAAGCATATAATGATACTATAAAATAGAATAAAGACTGAACTAATATGCAATATAAATGGACAGTAATAAGGGCAGTCATGAATAGAATCATATATATAATCAAATCAGATGTCAATCACAGTCTATATATTAGATGGGTGAGTCAGTCCGTGCCAGAATCTAGTGTACAATCAGGTCATGAGTACAATCAGGTGTCCAATATAACATACATGTATAGGGCAAACACGATCAGTCACGGTACATTATTATTTATTATATCAGTGAACATCAATTGTAACCTGCAATAAACGCATCCCATACTACGCCTATCACTTGTGCTTATCGAGGACTTTTCGCATCCGAGGCTTCGCTGTCATTGACAGCAACAAATTCTTCTATGCCAGGGACGCGAACCCTCTTACCATCCTTTTCTCAGAGACCTTCCGCTTCAGCCGCTGAGAAATCAACTTCACACCGGAATTGTTAACAGTGAATCCGAGGGGTATGGAGTTGGAAGTTGCATACCACTGGTAGAAGCTCAGGGTCATAGAAGGTTAGGAGTCCTCAACGGCATATGCAGCCGCGCCTCGGTACAGCCTGCAATGAAGAATTGCCAGGCACGGGCTCCATCAATGAGGCTCCCCATGAAAGCCAGATTGAGATTTGGGTTGCCCACATACAGTTGGTCATATCCAAACTGTCGAGCAAACCGACTTGGAACATAAGGCTCCAAGTAGCAGTATCCCCGCTTCGGTATAATAAATGTGAGGGCCGAATGCTGACCAGCCACTCAAAAATTTCCCGGCTCAACGACGTCTGCCCTTCCCCCGCGTCTTTGAACTCCTCATCATAGCCTGCACCCCGAATATGGGGGAAGCAGCGGAAAAGACTATAGACGTCATAGCGACGCACCAATTTACGGGCCTCAGCCACGTAAGTCTTCTGCCAGGAACATCCTTCGAATCGGCGGAGAAGCGCCATTCGAACACCTTCGGGCGGGTCCTCTCCAGCTTCAATCAAAGAGGGACAGTGCAGGGCGAACCACGCCATTAAATAAGTATACGGCAGACCTATCCTGGGATTGGGTCCGTCGCGGGGCGAAATGGTCCCCTTTTCACGCTTCGTCGTTGGCGGCCTGCAAAGAGCCTCCGTTAAGGCACGAATGCCTCTCTGGATGCAGCACACCATGGCCGGAAGAAGTCTCAGAGAACGACCATGGACTAGACGAACAGTAGGCAGCAGGACATTCGGATGAATGACGTCGCCCGAAGAAGACGGCACCACGCACCTCTTCAGCCAGACTGTCAAGAAGCCAGGCAACAGTGCCTTTCGAGACATCGGCCGACGAGCCTGGTGATGGAAACTTCGAAGAATATCACCTTTTTCATAGGGCCGTCATCTTCTTCTACAATGAGATCCCCTTGAGAATGCTTTTGCATCCGACTAAAGATGTCCTCGTCAGCAACTCCACAATGAGCCGCTTCAGGAGTGTTCCCATATCTGGGAACAAATAATCTCCCCAGCTCTTCAAGCTACATGAAGTTCCCTTACTGCCCCCATGCATGCTGAAGCAAAGGTATAAATGACACATTAACTCCGGTAGGTCTCAAACAAGGCGGGCTCCCGCTTCTCCAGAAGTGCCAATTTCGTCTCACACGGGAAGTATTCTTCATATGGGAAAGATCCCAAGGGTAGAGCAGAGACTTCCCACATCTCATGCAGAGCCATACCCAGTTCGCCAACAGGGGTGAAGAAAATCCCTGTAGCCGGGCAGTACAACTCGAAGATGGCGTACAAGCATGCTACGCTCATTTGAATGACGTAGCAGGTCGCCCTGACGGCCTCATGAAGGTTCAGCCTCTCCAGATCCTCCTCGAAATGAGCAAGGACGTATACAGTTAAATCCCTCCACCATGCCTTCAGAGGGTGAATCCAGCTGGGAGTCCTGAAATCAGTGGCCGGATAGTTCCCATTAACTTTAAAGAATTGATTGCCAAAGGTCGGTGCCACCGTAGGATTTTCTCCCACTGGGATCTCTCATGATATATTCTCAGGATGTAGACCCATAATGTAACAAGGAGGCCCTGCTCTTGCGTAACCAGGAGACTGAAGCATCAATTTCCCTACATGGACGGAGTCGGTACTCCGGCTCACTTCCCATGACATCTTCCGAGCCTACGTCACGCACTCGAAGAAAGACAAAGAAAAATGTCGTTTGTTAGACGGAAGATAGAACTTCTCGCCATCCTACTGGAAAATCCATTGCCCCTCCCCGGCCAGCAGCTGGCGATCAGGGTCTGGCGCGGCGTCCCCGAACATGAAGTCGGGCTTCCTATAGGTTCGACGGTCAAATCTTCAAGGGGAGCCGTAATCAGAATGCTCCTCGTGGTGCGTTGATCCCCACCATAAATAAGCGTGTCTCGAACGAGAGAACTCCGCTCGCTAAACAGAGAAGCCTGCCCTTGGAATTGCAGGCTGACATTGCCGTCCAATCCCCTGGCCATTCCAAATAGATTGTTCAAAGGACCAGGAGTGTAGTGCACTACAAGAACAAACAAAAGCTATGAATAGTTCATCAGCCAAGCAAAGGCCTAAACAAAAAACACAATTTTCGTTAAGGCATAGCCTCGCTCTTCGAGCGAAGCTGGTATGACGATAGCTTCGGCCCGAAGTTTAGCCTCGCAGTTGTAGTTAATTCCGCACTTCGCAACAAAAGCCGGATATAAGGAAACATCCAAGTGTTAGCTTCACTTAGAAGCTTAAACAGAATGCGATACAACCCTGGGGACTAACTTCGTCAGAAGGATATTATGGTCAAAAATCATTTTAAGGGCATTAAGGTCCTTTTCAGTCATGTTTGAAAGGACAGCTTCGCATCCTGTTATTCAACAGAATGAAAACAGCCTAAGGGATAGCTTCGCCTGGAAGCTTTAAGAAGAACTCTTCAGTTCTTGGGTTCCCGTTCAAGAAAGCAAGGGAAATTCAGGGAACTGAATTCCCTAAGAATAACAGATCGTAATTGATCATTCTTGGGTTCATCCAAAGACAGCCAGACATCGGCTTTAAGAGAGAGACGGCGGTCTTTAATCGAAAGGGAAAGTTTCCTACCGCGATTGGTCGTTCGATGATCGGAGGAGGAGAAGGACCCTCCGCTGCAGAAGTTGCCACTTCTTTTCCCGCTCGTCTCTGGGAGCCATTGAAGAACTGTGGAAGTTCTTAAACTCTCGAATGAGGAGGAAGAAAAAGAGTCAAAGTTCTCTGTAATTTTTAAGAGAGAGTGTTCCGTTCTCTCTCAGCCCGATCGGGCTTTTATAGGCTGATGATCGCCTGAAATGACGCCTCGATAAGAGCACAGGCTGTCGTTTCAAATTAATTTGAAACGGCGCCTAAAGCGCCTTCCCGAGAAGCGCTGATTCAGCCCCACTAAGGGCTAACTTCGCCACGAGTCAAATGTGAACTTCGCGCGATGTATCAATAACTTCGCCGAAAAGCTTGCCTTAGCTTCGCTAAAAGCACAGTCCAAACTTCGCGGGAAACTCATGCTAGTTTCGCTGGAAGTGCATTCCTGATTCAGAAAGGATTCTATCTTTAACTTCGCGTAAAGTCTAGCCCCGCCGGACTAATTCAAGTGTTTTCAAATCAAAAGAGAAGGCATAGCAAATCAGATGAGCAGAAACTGAACTTTTATTGATTCAAAAGGAAAGGTACATTGATACTACTACATCAAGGTTGTGTTTCATACAACAGAACATTTGCTCAAAAGGCATACAAGTGGTCTTATCTACTTCCAAGCGAAACCAACTGGACACGAAAGGCCTTCCTCCTGCACAAGGTCGTAAGCCTTCGCATAAGAACAGATGGTGCCACCAGGACAGATTGTGCCACCAGGAAGTTGAACCTTCCGTAATCAAATTGGCAAAGGACTGATCGCCACCAGCAGGTTGGATCTTCTTTAATGAAAATTGGCAATGGGAAATACGAGACCTTACAGGTGACGTCCGCTTTCCCGAAGTGGATCATCTCGGATAAGCGGCTACCAGCCTCGCCTCGAAGTGGATCATCTCGGATAAGCGACTGCCAACCTCTTCTGGGACACACATCAGCTGCCCCAGTTTGTTCCTCCTGCTTAAGAGTAAAGTTTCAACTGGAAAAACAAGAGGAAATTTTCTGGTCTCTTTCATCAAGTCACAAGATTGGCGAACATAGCTCACTGCAATGCAAACTGGAACAAATTAGCGGTTAAACACAGAAGAAGCTGCAAAAGCACTAAGTCAAATTCTTTGGGGCGAAGCAATCCAGTTTAGTTAAGCATTGATTTCAGTTAAAGCAGATGATAGCCTCGCTTGCGCAGTAATGATGAGATAGCTTAGCAAATGTCAAGTCCTAACCTCGCCTATATGGCTAAGCCAGACTGATCCTGAGGGACGCAGTCTTAGCCCCACCTATATGGCAAGACTGGCTCAACTTTGAAGAGACTAAGTCCCGAGTTTTGCCTGTGTGGCGAACTTAGCAAGCAGGCATGCTATGATCTTTCTTTGATCAAGTCAAAATGATAGCTTCGCTGGGAAGCTGGGCTGAAGCCCTTCTCTGCAAATCAGTCAGATGCAAAATGAAGAACATGGAAAAATGATCCCTAAAGCAGTTGTTTAAGTTAAACTAAGAGAGATGAACTCCCTAAAAGTTCATTGGTAAAGTCTCTGAATGATCGAGACTTACCGGTCCTTGGCCGGGTAATAACCAGAGTGAGCATCCCCACTAATTCAGAGATCTGAGTATCTCTCTCAACCAAGAGAAGAGAAGAAGAGCAGATCACTTCTCTTCAGAGGACCTCAGGTGTCCTATTTATAGGCTTCATGGCCTGAGCATTGCCGCCTCAAGCGTGGAAGCACGAGCGCATTTAAGGCATATTGTGCCTTGAGAAAAGGGACGGTTTCCCTTGGAACCGTGCAAAGGAAGAAGCGTCTCCCTCATAAAGGCATTTATGGCGCCTTGAAAAAGGGAATATCCTCCCTCGGAAATGCAACAAGGGGAGAATATCTCCTCGATCAATGTGAAAGAAGGAGTAATCTTTCTCGTAACTGGCCGAAGGCTGTGGCCTTGGGAAAAGGAAGATGTTCCAAAGCGAACTTACTCCGGGAGACTCAGACGCGGAGCTACCCATATGCGAATCTACCCAGACGCGAAGCAACCTAGAGTCGCGAATCTACATAATTCTTCGGCGAATCTATCCCAAAGTAGGATAAAAGCGAAGCTGAACTCAACCACCATGACGACGTTCGAACTTCACATACCACCGATCAGAGCAATTCAAAGTATTTCGAAGTCTGAGCCTTTGCAGACTTTCAAAAACTTTGAAGGGGGTCTTGTTGACACTTAAAAAAGACAAGATTCTTATTGGTCCGAACAATGTCTACACTTGTTGACATTTACAAAAGACAAGTGAAAGATAGGTTGATTGGTCTGAACAATGTCTAAACTTGTTGACATTTACAAAAGACAAGCGACAGATAAGCTGACGACCAGTTTTCACCCATCTCCAAGGGACAAGGAAGCAACTTGGACTCCACTGATCCAGTCAAGCAGACAGTGAGCCCGGATTGTCTCTGAACAGACCTCAGCAGGTCTAAGATGCTAGCACTTAGCATCACATGAGCCCAAAGGGATAGCCTCGCCTGAGAGGCTAAGATCTTCCAACTTCGCCTGAAGCCACACGCAACCGCGCAGAAGGGTATGTGGTAACTTCGCCACAGACGACATCTAGCTCCGCCGAAGAGCCTTCTTCTGACTTCGCCAGATATTGCCTCTAACTCTGCTGTGAGTTCAAAGCGGGCAGCGCCGCTGCTGGTCTGCTATGATCAACTTTTGACCAATCAAATCTCCAGATGAGATCAGATCTAATCAGGATCAAGATCAAATCCATCAAGATCAAATCTGAGATCAAATTTGGCAGTTGATTGCCACAATCTCTTGACTCTTCTAAAACGAGTAAGAGGATCAGGGAAAATCCTCCAACGATATGGAAAGGATCAAAACAGATCAAGAGGATCAACCGACCTGCCACTTCTAGCTTCGAAGAAGCTGATCCTAGCCTTGCAGCAAGGCTACTTTCCAGATTTAAACAGATTTGATTCAATCTGTTTCTATATTTTCAAGGGACAATTATACCCTTACTCTCCCTATAAATAGCCCACCAGGGGCACAAGGAGAGAGGACCACGCACAGGCGATACGCTAAAGAGAGACGACAGACTTCTCGAGAGGACGCACCGTGCACAAACAGAGATTTATTCTCTTGAATTCAGAGACCTTTTAGAGAATCGCTTCTCAAATCAGGGTGCTGATACCCTAATACCTTCTTCTCAAGGAATCTCCGGAATCAGGCGAGAAGGAATTCCTAAGTGAAGGTGATTTTGAGAAGTAACAAGGAGGTTCTACTAACCTTCTGTTCTCTGATTCCCCGAACCAGGCGAGAAGGGAATCTCATCGCTCGCATCGTCAAAGGGACAAAGTGGTCGCGCGCTGACCAGACTCCTATCGGCACACTTCTCCAGAATCTCTAAGGAGATCTACTTGTAATCTTTTGTGTTACTTGTAATTTAGCTCCTCGACCCTTTTTTTTATAAGTTTTCCCCTTTGCAAATCAATGAAAAATAATATTAACACACGCAATACACATATCTCCAATGTACCAACACATAATGATTCAAGCACACCCACATGAAATATACAGAGAGGGAGGCAACTCACGGCAAAGGGGTGCACAGGGTGTTGCTATGAAGACTTGCCGGGAGAGAGCGGAAGCCGCGCGGAGGGGTCCGATGGCTCGCGGAAGTGCCCACGGAGGGGATCCGGCTACCGTGGAGGCGCATGGGTGCTCGTCGAAATTGGGGTCAAGAGAGGGGGAATGAGGTGCCAAGATGAAGAGGCTACCGTTGTTGAAGAGGGAGTTAGGATTGGATGGCTCGGGTGGCAAGGGGAGAATGCTGAGCTGCTGCATGAGTGTGTGGGTGGATGGGGGACTAGATAGTGGTCTGCAGGGCCTCGCGGAGTGGTCTACAGGGCCTCGGTAAAGGGGTTGTGCACGGCAAGAAGGAGCAGCCGTAAGGAGATGGGTGAAGGCATTGAAGTGGGTGTTGCGGTCTCCAGGTGTGGATGCAGGCCCACCTGATGCTGTTGGGTGGGAGATGGAAGAAGTGGGAGGTGTTGCTGTTGGTCGTTGCATGGAGGATCTGACCATGGAGTGCGGGGCTGGTGTACTGACGTGGAAATGGCCCTAAGGTTCGGCCATGGTAGGGGAGGTCTGGCGGTGTGGGGGGTGTTGGCGTGGATCGCCGGGGCTGGTGCCCCGGTTGAGGGTGCAGGGGGGTGTTGATGCAATGGGGCTGCGGTTGTATGGAGATGTGGAGGAGAAGATATGCTGGTGGGGAGATCCATGTGCGTGGCAAGGGGAGAAAGAGAGAGCAGTTGGCCAAGTGCAGAGTAGGGGTCTCGGCTATGGTTGGGAGAGTGCGGCTGTGGAAGAAGAAAGTTAGAGATTAATTAGGATTTTGGGTTTGAGCTAAAAATGAGATGTTTATATAGCGTAGAATAATATAGCTTTGGGTCAAATGGGTCTGGGTATGGGCTAGAAGCAACCAATAATAATAATAATAATAATTAATAACAAAATTTAACAATATTACTAATGATAATTAATAATAACAATAGCAATAATAATAATAATAATTAACAACTATTACTACTACTAAAAAAAACCATAAGAATAATAATATAAAAACAACGATAACAATATATTAGCAATAACTATGATCTTAATTAGCAATAATATTTATAATAAAAATAATTTAAAACAACAATAACAACAACAACAAAATAATAATACATAACAATACTTAACAATATAAATAATAATAATAATACAACAACAATATCAATAATAATAACACTAATAATAAACAATAATTATAATGAAAAAATAATAGTAATAATTCCTATTGATAATAATAATTAATAATAATAGTAATAGAAATAATAGTAAAAACTAATCAATAAGCAATAATGGTAATAATATATCTAATCCAAATTAATATTTAATCTCTCCAAAATAACTTGTATTAATAATAGGTTATAAATCAAGTTAATTAACAATTAACAATAAAATAATAAGTAAAGCAAAAATAAATACTTAAAAAAAATACAAATATAGTATTTTAAATTAGGGATATTACATTCTACCCACCTTATAAAAATTTCATCCTCAAAATTTCAATAAAGTAGGGAATGATAAAAAAAAATCAACATCATGGGAGAAGATAAAGTTTTCATGTCACTTCTCGCTGCATCATGAGTCTACTACGCTTCCGCTGCGCGCTCTGATCTCTGCTACCTACTTCAACATGGAGTGATCAAACTCAGGAGATAAAATCAGATAAATAGAATCAGAAAGAAGAATAAGAATCAAGATGGAATCCAGATTACTCTGAAAGAAGAGTTGAATCAGGGATATCATAATATCAAAAAGATGGATAGTTAAGAAAAGGACAATCAATTCTCAATTGGACTCAATATCATAGTGTAAATATAACTTGTCAAGTTACTGGTAAAAATTAGGTCCGTTTCATGTCAAAAATTGAACGTTAAAAGTCAACCTGACTCTGATACCAAGAAAACCCTGTCAGGCCCCGCTTCTCAAAATATGTGAAAACGGAGACGCGATGAGAGTCAGCAACGTATATATGCGAGAAAAATACCTCTAACCTGAACAAACTATAAAAATCTATTACGATAAATCAATATCATTACAATATGACATATAAATATCTAACAAAATGATAGCAGATAAATAAAAGGATAGAATAAGTATTGAGTATAATGCACAGAATCCTGAAAGCGATAAGAATAAATAAGAGACAGAAATACCAAGAAAAAATAATCGAGTAAGAGAGCTCCGACTCCTCAAGATGCCCTTGATCCTCTCTAAATATCTGATCAATAAGATAACATTCAAAGACCTGGATATGCAAATCCAGGGAGTCAGAACTCCTAATGAATGTGTAAGAATAAAAAAGAATGTGCACGTGCATATAACGTGTAAGCATACAATGATACTATAAAATGGAATAAGACTAAAATAATATGCAAACATAAAACATAAATGGACAGTAATAAGGACAGTCAAGAATAGAATCAGATGTAATCAGGTCAGTGCCTATCACAGTCTATATATTAGATGAGTAGAGTCAACCAGTGCTAGAATCTAGTGTACAATCAGGTCATGAGTACAATCAGGTGTCCAATATAACATACATGTATAAGGCAAACATGATCAAACACGGTACATTATTATTTATTATGTCAGCGAACACCAATTACTACCTGTAATAGACGCATCCCATACTACGCCTATCACGTGTGCCAATCGAGGTTCTAAGTTATTGAAATTGATAGGTTAGAGACATTGTCCATGCTTTAGGAAGGTCTCGTATATACCTAGGACCATGGCCCAAATATCTGGCGCTGAACCAGGCCCTACCATCAGGTAATCAATAACAGTAACAATACTTACACTATCATTGTGAAACAATACTCACAGTATCACTGTTGAACAATAAATATATGGGATGTCAGTTATCCCCCAGAACCCTACAGTGGAACCGTAAGTCGGCTGCGCAGCCTGTATCTTAGGTCCACTCAAAATACAGACGTTATCGCCTCCATCAATTTCCCTAATTCCGGCATAAGTTGTCAATTTATATTATTATTTAATTCAGTATAACAATCAATATCCATGTTACTAGAATACTGGGACGATATAGTGACAGTAACAGTACAATATATCAGAAAACAGTAATCATATACACAGTGAACAGTAATAAGAAAAGTAAACAGATCAGTAAGCGTGTATACGGTGAATAATAGAACTGTACAGGGTGTTACGGTCTAACAATACTTTCCCAGTGAATTCAGTAACATGAAATAATACTAATAACAATCATGTACCGTCTAGTCAATATACAATCTCATATAGAACTGATCAAGATCTCATCTACTCGTACTGTATATAACAGTAACTGATCCATCGACTTATAGTCTCAATAATCACCGTGAATATCATAAGTCAAGTTCATGTCAGAATATATGATACTGTAAATCACCAGTCCAGTAAATAGTTAATCAGTTTCTCCTCGCTACCAATCTACTCTAATCCTCTCGGTCGCCAATAATTGAGATCAAACAATAATTACTATCAAACTCTGAATATATATTATCACTGATATCATTGAAATCACTCTCACGATAATTCTATCTCTATAACTAGATAACAACAATAATTAGGAATCAATCATGAAGAGTAGTCTATTGACATCCTCCAGATCAACTAAGTTAACGGGGATCGAAATGAGTAAAGAGTAGAATATCCTCAAGCAATATGGAATCTAAAATACCTCTACGTCTGATAATCAACATCTACAAGATCATCAATAATCAAACGGTATAATCAGGGGTAGAACTAGGAATACTCTCAAATATCAATCCTACTACATCAATCTCATCGGAACACTAATCAAAATCCTCTGAAAAGAACACAAACCTCATATCAATCAACTCAGCAGTATATCCCTCCTCTACATCATCAGTGTATCCATCCTCTAAGTCACGATATATCCAAGTCCCAACATAAAAAATACATATTCATCTATATCTAACTAATCATCACTATCTAAATCTAATTAAGACCATCATACACTCCAAATTCTATTAAGCTCAATCACAAGATTCAGAAATTCAAGTAACTAATCCTTTATGTATATACATACACCAGGTCAGGTCAACCCAATCTACAACCCAAGGTCAAGTCCATCACAATCGACTCTACTAATCAAATGCAATGTATAGAAATATAAACATCAGGTCAAGTCCAACTCTAGCTAAGTCAATACCAATCCAAGTATCGGTAAATCGATCTATCGATGAAGTAACATTCTATTTAAGCCATCCTCAAGATCTAAAGGAGTTCCGATCAAAATAATCACCATACAATAGTCAATAATTACTTCTCATATACTATACCATCTATCCTCAAATATGAATTAGACCAGCCAATCCATATATCAAAACAAGTACCAATCTAAGATATATCAATATAGGCCTAAGCCAATAGCGTCAAACAACTAACACATGAAATGAAAATGAAAAGCGCTCAGATCAACTGAATAAATAAGGTGAATGCTCACTGGTGTCTCATGAAGTAATACAGGTAATCATACTGATAAAATTTATCATATGGACACATGAAATGATACGAATAGTTACATGAATACCTACTGGGAACAGTAAATACGGAAATAATAGAAGAACAAACATTCACATGAAATGACGCAGTTTTGGATCCGAATCGCCGTCTGACCTTCACTGCACGAACCGGTACGGATCTCCGAATCATCCCATGGATCGGTCTTCGAATCACTAATGTATCAGCTCCATAACGAACACAATTCTGGATCTTCTGTTATCGAGTTCGGATCGCGCGAACGAGTTCGCATTGCTATAACATGCAACCAAACACATGAACTCACACGAACACAAGTATACACATGTACTGATATACACACGTACACACATATATATAAGTATACACATACTGTAGGTCACCTAGAGGGGGGGTGAATAGGTGACTTGCTAATCTAATGATGAATAATGCGGAATTAAAAATTATTTAAGCAAACTAAAACTATTATGCAAAACACACCAAAGTATAACACAAGAGTGTAGCCGAATTCCCAGTGAAGGGCTATGGACTATCTCCTCAAGATTCCTCCAGATAAGAGTTGAGGTGTCGCTATGGCTCTCTTGGTTGAATACAAGTGTGAGCAAACAATCCCAAGCATATATAATTGAGCACAAGTATATCAAGCATATAAAGATATATGAACAATAAGCATAAGCAAGATATGAACAAGAGAGAGAGAGAGAGATAAGCAATCGCAAACACGGGAGATTTGTTTCGAGATTCGAGCACCCTTGCTCTACGTCCCCGCCTTCAACACTATGAAGGATTTCCACTAGAATCGATCGCACAAGATCACCTGGTACCGCAATACCTATAACAAGTTCACACTAGAGCTCTTGGACTCACAAGTCCCTCTCTTGTTCCTGCAAGAACAACACAACATGAACTCACAAGTTCGTCGAGGCCGCACCTCTACAACACTCTCCAATATAAGGTAGAACACTTGATGATCTTTTCTCTTTGATCACCAACAAACACTCTCACAATCAAAGCTCCTATAAGATAGATAAGACTATGAAAAGCTCAAGCTAGTGTGAGAAAAACTTGGATAGATTTGGGGGTGAAAAACTCAAAGAAAAGCTTTTGAAAAACTTAAGAGAATCACTCTTAATAAATACTCTTTTGATATGAAAGTTTAGCCCAAAAACTTATTGTAAAACTTCTGTGGAAGATGGGAAAAACTAGCTCCAAAATACTTCTCAAAATCTTGTAATAAAAACTCACCCAAAGACCCCATATTTATATGCCAAGAAAAACTAGCCGTTATGGTTCAAAAACTAGCCAGAATCGCCCGGGCAGTCGACCGACCAACGGTCAAATTTCTGACCGTTGACACAGGCGGTCGACCGGGCGGTCAACCGACCATTGTGCAATAGGTCAACTTGGAGCACAGTTTTGAGGTCTAAAACGTCCAAATTTGGAGCTAAG
>JAVJIF010008885.1:0-87500 GCA_038442645.1 Agave tequilana | reverse complement strand
TTCGAGCACCCTTGCTCTACATCCCTGCCTTCAACACTATGAAGGATTTCCACTAAAATCGATCCCGCAAGATCACCCGGTGCCGCAACACCTACAACGAGTTCACACTAGAGCTCTTGGACTCATAAGTCCCTCTCTTGTTCCCGTAAGAACAACACAACACGAACTCACAAATTCGCCGAGGCCGCACCTCTACAACACTCTCCAATATAAGGTAGAACACTTGATCTCTTCTCATTGATCATCAACAAACACTCTCACAATCAAAGCTCCTATAAGATAGATAAGACTATGAAAAGTTCAAGCTAGTGTGAGAAAAACTTAGATAGATTTGGAGGTGGAAAACTCAAAGAAAAGCTTTTGAAGAACTTAAGAGAATCACTCTTGATAAACACTCTTTTGATATGGAAGTTTAGCCCAAAAACTTGTTGAATAACTTCTGTGGAAGATGGAAAAACTAGCTCCAAAACACTTCTCAAAATCTTGCAAAAAACTCACCCAAAGACCCCATATTTATAGGCCAAGAAAAAATAGCCGTTATGGTTCAAAAACTGGCCAGAATCGCTCGGGCGGTCGATCAACCAACGATCAAATTTCTGACCGTTGGACACAGGCGGTCAACCGGGCAGTCGACCGACCACTGTGCAATAGGTCAACTTGGAGCACCGTTTTGAGGTCTAAAACGTTCAAATTTGGAGCTAAGTATATAGGATGAAGTGTAGATCTTGAAGTCTTCTTTCTAAGCAAATCAAATCAAGTCAATATCATTTCTTAATAGAAAGTTATCAATAAAATATTGAAAGGTGTCAAATCAGAAACTGTAAACTGTTTCCAGAACAAGAACAAATTTCAACCCAATATTTGACATTCTTAACATTTAAATCAGAAAATGATTATTGAATATGTAATGTAGCCCTGAAAGTTATCTTTAAAATGCAATTTAAATCATGTTTATTGAATATAAGAATCAAAAGTTATGGTTAGAAAACTATAGGAGTGTCAAGCAGAACAACAAAACGGTCGGCCGCCCGGTCGACCGAGAAAACCCGAGAGCTCTGTAAACTCAGTCGATCGAGCTCAAATCACATGAGATTGTGCACGTCTTGTGCACGTCGGTCGACCGGCTCAGCCTTCGGTCGACCGTCAGTCGACCGTAAGCAGCCCAAAAACAGTTTTAACAAATTTTTAAAATACATCTTAAATATCATAAAATCTTCATAAAATCTACAAAAATAAGTTCATTAAAATACTTTGAAGTACAAATATGTGTGATCAAAAATCAACACATATTACAAACATATGAACAATTTTGAGGCATAAAATTTAAAGCTTAAAACAAAAACCGTAATTTTTGAAAACCAAACTTTTTTTGTATGTGTGTGTATAAGCTTGAGCATTCCACAACTAATTTATCCTTTATATTTTATCTAAAAATAAAATCTTAATACTTACAAACATGACTCAAGTCTTCACGAAAAACTTCTCTTGAAAATCTTCTTCTCCTTCTTGACTTGGTCCAAACCTTGATCCAATGAGCTAGACTCCTCTTGAGTACTTGATGCAATCTTGATGCGCAAGCTCTTGAATCGACCCGTGCGAACTCCAAAACTTGACTTCGAATTTTTTGTTGAAGCTAAATACCTACTAAGATCTTGATCAAATGTCTGAGACTAATTAAACATAAGATCATTAGTATTATAACTACATGAGTTAATCATCATAAAAATTAGAACGATGGGCCTTTGGGCCAACACATACATACACCGACACACATAGACACACACACAAAGACACACACACACACATTCATATCCACTCATCTACACTCACTCACACACACACACACACCTACTTAACACACTCTACATAAATACAACACATGCATTCATAACCGCACACATACACATGTAACCACATATTAATGTACACACCCTACACTTAAATAAACACCCACATATATATTATACCCATCACACATATTAATACACTTACATGCATGTACCCACACATATATTAACACACACAATACACATATCCCCAAATGTACCAACACATAATGATTCATGCACACCCACATGAAATATACAGAGGGAGGAAAACTCACGGCAAGGTGGTGCTCGGGGTGTTGCCGTGGAGACTCGCCAGCGTACAGCGGAAGTCGCGGGGGGGGGGGGGGGGGGTCTGATGACTCGCCGAAGTGCTCGCGGAGGGGATCGGGCTGCCACAGAGGCGCACGGGTGCTCGTCGAAGTTGGGGATCTCAGCCAAAGAGGGGGGATGAGGCGCCAAGATGAAGAGGCTGTCGTTGTTGAAGAGGGGGGTTGGGGTTGGATGGCTCGGCTGGCAAGGGGAGAATGCTGAGCTACTGCCATAGGTGTGCGGGTGGATGGGGGACTCGGCAATGGTCTGTAGGGGCTCGCGGAGCGGTCTGCACTCGGCCATGGTAAGGGGGCTGTGCACGACAAGGAGGAGCAGCCGTGAGGAGATGGGTGAAGGCGTTGAAGTGGGTGTCGCAGTCTCCAGGTGTGGGTGCAGGCCGACCTGATGCTGTTGGTTGGGAGATGGAAAAAGTGGAAGGTGTTGTTGTTGGTTGTTGCACATGGAGGATCCAGCCATGGAGTACGGTGCTTGGTGTGCTGGCGTGGGGATGGCCAGACGGTTTGGCCATGGTAGGGGAGGCGCGGGGGGTGGGGGTGTTGGCGTGGCTCGCCGGCGCTGGTGACTTCGGTTGAGGGTGTAGGGGGTATTGATGCCATGGGCCTGCGATTGTATGGAGATGGGGAGGAGAAGATGTGCTGGTGGGAGATCCATGTGCGTGGCCAGGGAGGAAGAGCAGAGTCGGGGTCTTGGCCATAGCTGAAAGAGTGCGCTGTGGAAGAATAAAGTTAGGGATTAATTAGGGTTTTGGGTTAGGGTTAAGAGTGAGATGTTTGAATAGGGTAGAATAAAAGGGTATGGGCTAGAAGCAACCGATAATAATAATAATAATTAATACCAAAATTTAACAATATTACTAATGATAATTAATAATAACAATAGTAATAATAATAATTAACAACTATCACTACTACTAAAAAAATTATAAGAATAATAATAATAATAAAACAACGATAACAATATATTAGTAATAACTATGATCTTAATTAACAGTACTATTTATAATAAAAATAATTTATAATAACAATAACAACAACATAAATAATAATACATAACAATACTTAACAATATAAATAATAATAATACAACAACAATATCAATAATAATAACACTAATAATAAACAATAATCATAATGAAATAATAATAGGAATAATCCCTATTGATAATAACAATTAATAATAAAAGTAATAGAAATAATAGTAAAAACTAATTAATAAGCAATAATGGTAATATATCTATTCCAAATTAATATTTAATCTCTCCAAAATAACTTGTATTAATAATAGGTTATAAAACAAGTTAATTAATAATAACAATAAAGTAATAAGTAAAGAAAAAATAAATACTTAAAAAAAATACAAATACAGAGTAGGGATATTACATATTCAATGATCAATAAAGAAACTATTGGAATTACAAGGTAATTCATACTCACACAATTCGCAATTTAAAGTGGACAATAGATCAAGAATGATAATAAGTTAGAGAAGTATATCCGATTTGTAAAAAAAAAGGTTTATGAATTGAAATTGTACCTCGTAAATTACTTGTGAAATAAACATGATTTTCTCTGTTTTCTTACTCTGAGATTCTTCAATATTGTATGTCACAAATCCAACGCTTCAAACAATGCATGATTTGAATTTCGGATGATTGAAATATGGCCTGAATAAAAAAGCTTATTGGTGCATAATTTTGCTCGCTCGAATCTATTTTTTCCCTGATTTTGGTGACGTAGAGAAGGCCTGATGACATCGGCTTCAGCGGTGAGTAAGAGGGTAACAATGAGCGTCGAGAACGCAGTAGTCATGACAAGAGAGAGAAATTTAACAACACTTTTAGAGAAAGAAAAAAACCATTATAGAGAGATTGAGAGAGAGGAAATAAAATTTTAATAACTGATAAACCAATTAGGGTATCTCACCATTAGTCAAGATCTAATAGAGCATCCCACCACCAATAGAAAAAAGATTCCTGATCCATAACAAATTCACAAAGAGAATAACAAATTTTGCTTCCATTATTCATTAAAAAAATGAATACATTGGGACTTTTATATAAGCCGCAAAATTGTACTCTCCTACTTCTATTTGGATTACATAATCAAACTTTTAAAAGAAATAAAAAGTCTAAAAAAAGAGAAAAATACATTAGAAAAAAACCTATATGAAAAAGAAACCAAAAATCCTACTATAATTCTGATTACTAAAGGTAAAAATAAAAAATAAAAATAAAAACTAGTAATCCTAATACTATTAGAATTACAGGATCTAGTTCGAGCCGACGTGTCTACTCTAACGATGGTAGATATACCAAGTTTTCGTTCCGTTGTCTACATCAACATGTTTAAGCGAATAAATACAATCATATATTCATATTTGAAACATAAAAGTTTCTTTACAACTATGCATCTCTAGAGCCATAACATTCATTTAATCGAAATCTGCACTTCTTGTTAACTTCGATCAAAATTCTTCGAGTAATGTCCACAGAAAGCAGTGCACTTGCGACATTCTTCCGCCTCTTCTCATTGTTGATAATGCAGGCACCACGCATTGTTGCAGCAGTCTACAGATTACAGCCTGCATATTATAGTTCGATAAAAGAATCATCAAAACTATAGAGGAACTAAAGAACGGATATTTAGCCGAAGTACGCAGGGAATGAATGTGATATGCACATTTAAAATTCAAGCTACCCGTAAGATTTCATCTCCAGGTGGAATGAATCAGGCCAAATATTGTTTGTATCCAGTGAAACCCTATAGGTGAATTGATACAGGTTAAGCCACCAAATTGGGTTGATTAAGAGAATCTTAAGATCCTTCAAGCAACCAGTCACATATTTTCATTACATCATTTTGACAATTTCTTTGAGACCATCTTTTATAAGATAAAAACTTAAGAACATAATCAGAAACACATTCTGCAGAATGTTGCAGCACTATTGTGACAACAGCAGAAACTTAGGAAATGTATAGCTAAACAAAGGCCAGCAGCATGAAACATATTGACTATGCAAAAAAACACTTCATATTGTTACAGGAAACACAGAAATTAACATGAAGCAAAGGAGAAGATACTCTGTAACTCTTGTGCACAAAGCGACAGACACTGCAGTATTAACTAG
Source organism: Agave tequilana (assembly GCA_038442645.1). Taxonomy (NCBI): domain Eukaryota; kingdom Viridiplantae; phylum Streptophyta; class Magnoliopsida; order Asparagales; family Asparagaceae; genus Agave; species Agave tequilana. Next base: position 82,214 of record JAVJIF010008885.1, on the reverse strand, counting down.
CCAGGTCATCATCTAATCCTACTACAAATAGCAGCAGTAGATGCAGCAAACAATGCACAACTAGGGGGAAAAAAAACACCCAAGAAATTTCATACCACCCAGGTAGAATTCATTCCGATGGATTCACGTTGTGCTCTTATGCTGCCTTACCCAGCGCAAGGCCATGTCATTTGTTAAGATTTTGCCTTATTTTCAAGAGAAGATGATGGTTCAAGAAAATCCAATCGAGTTGGAGAGGGCTTGAAGAAAGAAGAAGCAAACCATGCAGGTGCTGGTTAGTCGACTGTAAGGTCTATTAGTTGACTAACACACAAGCTTAGTCGACTATGGCTGATACAAAAGCAGGATACATAAAGAAAGCAATTACAGTAATCGACTATATAAACCTATTAGTCGACTAGGGCTGATACAGAAGCCGGATACAGAAAGGAAGCAATTTACAATAGTCAACTATATATACCTATTAATCAATTAATGAAAAAGATTAGTCGACTAGGCCAAAGTACTAGTTGACTATATAGGGCATTTTCTGAAGCAGAATCAATTTCCTTTTCAAACGCCGGTTTCCTTTTCTGGTGGAGTACGAATAGGAATCGGTTTCTATTCAATGAAGGGTTTGTTTCTAAAGATTAAAGGGTCTAGAATTTTTCTAGATCAAGGAGATCAACTCCTAATAGGATTGATCATTCTTTGTAATACCCTAATTTCAGTATACGTATCCTTTTTCAGTTTTCGACGTTTTGATCGTACACGTCATTTCATGTGCGTATTTTCTTCCGTTTGACCCGAAATTTTTGCACGAGGCTCTGCACTAGCACTAGATTCTACCATAGAAGTTTCATAATTTTTCTTTTTTAAATAATTATTTAATTAAATATTTTCTCTCTCCTACTAGTTTTTCTTTTCTTTCTTCACTAAATTCATTTCTTTTCCAATTTTCTTCATTTTATTTTTTATTAATTTCTTAGGGGACATTTACACAACCCCCTAACAATTATACATTTGCATTTTCATTTCTTTTTCCTTTCTTTTTCCCTTTCTTTTCTCCATTTTTCTAGAAATTTCTCTGTCTTCTTCAAGAAGCCATTCTTTTGGCTTCTCAAAGAAGCCTCCTTCTTCCTTACCCTCTCCCTCATCTTCCCACACCATAGCCGGCCACCTCCCTCTCTCCCTCCACCATTATCTTTTTAAAAAAAATACCCAAAAACCCCTCCAAAAATTCTCCAAAAATCATAAAATCCTACCATCTTCTACAACCACTCCAACATCACCATGACTTCTCCACACCTTCCTTAACCGCCCTAATTTCCCATAATTTTCCTCCCTCCGAAAGACATTAAAATCCCATTTTCTCTCTCTAGAAAACCTCTTTTTCTCTCTCTAAAAAATCCTACAAAATTATTATAACTCCAAGGCTGCTCCTAAAACATCCTAACATCATCCCTAAATCCCCACACACCTCATATATTTTCCCCCTAATTTTTCTCTCTAAAAACCACCAAAAAAGCACTCTCTCTCTAACTTCTCTCTACATTTTCTCACTCCTCCCTCACACCTACCATGGCCGGTTACTACAGGGGGATTCCTCTCCCTCCTCTACCTCCAATAATTTTCTCCTATTTTTCCTCTCTAAAAAGCCCTAAAACACTACTTTCTCTCTCTCTCTCTACCTTCTCTCTACAATTTCTCTCTCCCCCTTTCTCCTACCTCAAGCCGCCAGCTCTAGGAGCCTTCCCCATATGCTCCTCCACCTCCACAAATCCCATATCCAAAAACTCTCCAAAACCATAACCCTAATTTTCTCTCTCTAGAATTTCCCCTTTCCCTTCATTTTCTCTCCCTCTCCTCTAGGTACTTACGGCCTACGATAGGACAGAACACACCCACACACGTTCCTCCCATGCACGCGCACACGCGCACACGCGCACACGCGTGCATACATGCACATGGTATCGGGTACTTTCCCAATTAGGCAAGTACTCTCCCCTTGTTGCATATGTGCACATACTCACATGTACACGTATATTTATACACGTGATGCGTATTTCATGTTCCATGCATTTTTAAATTATCTGGGCATTTGCATGAATTTTCTGGCATTTTAGGATTTTTTTTGTATATTTATAGGATTTTCCTGTATTGTAGGAATTATCTGTATATTTTTAGTATTTTTCTGTGTATTCTAAAGATTTTTTGTGTATTTAGAAATTTTCTGTGTATATTTATGAATTTCCTATAATTTTCTAGAATTAAAATGTATTTTCTGCAATTATCTGTATTTTTGATATTTGGAACTAATAATGGTGCAGGTTGCAAATAAAGACCCTAAGGATGAACTTCCCTTTTGGGATCGTAGTCCTGAGAGATTCCTCCCGGTTATCTAAGGGCAACAAGTCAGCGCCACCGCCCACTGCCATTAGGGTTTCGTGGAAACCGAATAGGAGGGTTCTATGCCTCGGATCTTTATTCGTTCTGGAATATCATCTGAGAGACTATTTTGCAGGTCACCCATTACCTTCAAGTTTCGTGGTGACTGAGGAAAGAAGGTACGCAGCTCAGGCGCACAATATGGAGCTTGCGATTGTGTTTGTGATTACTATATTATTTATTGCATGTGTGGTGCAAACATCTTCTGCAGGTACATATACTGCCTTCAGGCTTAACTAACCTCTTTGATGTTTTTAACGGCTTAGTTCCGTTTTAACAGATTAGTTCTGTTTATATCGCTACTGCCTGGTAAGCGGGACAACGCTTAACGCTTTATTCATTAGACTCTCTAAGGCGGAACTCTGCCAGATTTTAGACTCGCATATTAAGACCGAGTCATTTCGGAGTTTCACCGGGCGCTTTAGTGACTAAACACTATTCGCTGATCTAGCCCCAGCACTGCTTGCTCCGCTTGTTTATGTACGCATAGCTATAATACTACTTTATACTGTTTACTATATCTTGATACTGGTATTGATCTTGATTGATTATACTAGTTACCAATGTTGATATATGACACGACAATACATGACATGACATAGATACCTGATACTGACTACTTGACATTGACACTGAACTAATTATAATACCAAACAGACTGGTATCCATGAACTCCTAAATTCTGGACAAGGATATTTCCGTACTTCTGATATACTCCTGACTCTTGATACACTCCTGATACAAAATCCTCTGGACTTTATGATATAAAATATTGTATTACTGAATCCTGAACATGGATATACTGTTACTACTGTTACTGATACATGTATGCAGAGCAAAGTATCACACGGAGCGAAGTACACACCACGTGATATGATGGGCGTTACCTCTGGGTCCGTGAGGGTACCTCTTGGGTCCACAGGGAGCGGTGAATGGAGCAAAGTATCACACGGAGTGAAGTACACACCACATGATGTGGTGGGCGTTACCTCTCAGATCCGTAGGGGTACCTTTTGGGTCCACAAACTGTATTTTACCTGGTATGCAAATGGTGCATGGAGCAAAGTATCACACAGAGCGAAGTACACACCACATGATGTGGTGGGCATTACCTCTCGGGTCCGTGGGGGTACCTCTTGGGTCTATTCATCGGGACCATGGTTCTCCAGTTGACATGTTCTCATATTCTCATATTCTCATGTTTCCATGTTCTGGTATCGGTACTGAACTGAACCCAGTATACAATATCAATTACTCTAACAACAATAATGTCAGGAGCATAGGTTATTCCGTCACTCCCTTGTTCGAATAAAGGTAAACCCGCGTACCAGAATTCGGATGTGTTCTGCTGAAAGTATGGGGCTCTGGTATGGGACACTGATTATTGTTATTGCCATTACTATCATACCTCATGACTCATCCTAACATGACAATACTTTGTCCATCATTTGAGAAGTTCATGTTTCCAGTTTGTGTTTTCAGTTTATAACTAAGATCATTCCTGATACTGATATATCTGATACTGACTAACACAGGTACCATAAAAACATATACTGACTTGACTCCATTATTAATCATAATTCCACAGACATGACATGACATTATTGATATACCAATTCTCAACAACTCTGATAGTATATGCCAGTTGATGGTAAAGTGAGGTATATGATATATACAAGAGAGTTTCCTTATTTGGATTATCCCCGTACTAATCTCATGGAGCCGGAGACTGAGTTTATACAATTGGTTTTGCCTACACGTACATTTTACATATGACATATGTTGTTCATACATGCAAACATAAATATGTTCTCACTTAATTCCATTTATATTTACTGTTCACCGCATGCTTGTCTTGAAAGCACATGATCCACTGATATTTTCTGTACACGTGTATTTGCTTTTGTGCACGCCACTTGGCATTCTTATGTACTCGCTGGGTTGCATCCTGACAACTCTGCGTCTGCATGTCCAGATACTAGAACTTGGACATTGGTGAGGATCATGTTGCTGACCGGAGTGCGCAGCGGAAGCATGGTGGGCCCACAAACCACAGGTCTAGGATCGGAACCTGGCGTAGGCTTGGAGACCTAGTAACAGATCCTCCTGATTCATTTTCTTGGTCAAGCTCTCGAGATTCCTTTCCTGCTCGTAAGCATCTACCCGCATCATATCATGTAAATCTCCTGTAATTCATATTTTTGTACGCTCCAGTGATGTAGTATACATGTAATATTGGATCATATGCGGTGATAACACTGTACTTGGATTGTAATATTGGAATGATATTACCACTATACTTTCGTACTCTGATTCCTGATTGTACTGTTATGCTTAGCGTACATATATGAGGATATTTCTGCCCTGCGTATGTATGTACGTTGCAGTAGTGTCTCTATACCCGGTGGTAGGGCGGGGTGTTACATTCTTCAAGCATCAAAGGCCAAGATCATCTCATAATCCAAATAGGAGTTAGTATTGTAAAATTTTATAAATAAAAATGTAACCAAGCATTGTAACAAAACAGAAAAATACTGATCTCAAGGAGAAAATGGTGGAGAACACCAAGGAGATCAGAAGGAATCCAAGAAAGAGAGGAGCAAGGTGAAGGTGCATAGAGATAAGATAATCTTGTAATCTAAGTCTAAATTAAAGGAAGTTGAATACTCTTGTTGTATCAAGAGGAAAGTTAGATCTCTTTGCATCAAATTATTAATAAAGTTCTCTCAAGTTCTCTCCCTGTGGACGTAAACCAAGTTTGGGCCGAACCACGTTAAATCCTCGTGTTATTAATCTCTTTGTATCAAGTTATTAATAAAGCTATCTCAACTTCTCTCTCCGTGGACGTATCTCCGTGGACGTAGGCCAAATTTGGGCCGAACCACGTTAAATCCTCGTGTGATTTCTTATTGCACCTTTGTCTAGTATTGTTAGTTTGCTTTACAACAGTTTTCTTTTACAAATACTGATCATAGTGCCAAGTTCAACAAACGTCGATCCTGGGAGTAACTATTAGTGTTGATCGCGTCGATTGCTTACAACAATTTGTATCAGAGATGAAGGTTGACTAAGAGCGATATGTAGAAGGCAGAACATGGTTCATAGTCGCGGTCTCGGCCGCCGACTCGGCGGGCACTGAGACGGATCGGTCTCGGCGACTCGGATTGGTATCGGGCGATACGCGCAAAACGCTACATAGAAAGCTCAAAAAATTCTGAAAAAATCACGACAAATCTTAAAAAAATGTAGATATCCACATTCATGTATTACATGTCCAAAATATATCACTTAGCACACTAAACATAAAGCGAAAGTATAAATACACGCGTCGTCGGTAGAATCATATCAAAATACATGCACAATATAGTAAATTGCACAAATTATATTCATAAATACATGCTAATGTAGTTATTTTCACATTGAATTGCGATGGGGTACAAAATCGTCATCATAATGCCGAGTCGACTGAGTCAACTCCGATTCTCGGCCGAGTCGGTCTCCTCTGAGTTGAGTCAACTGACTCGTGACTCGGACTCGTCTCGGAGCGGGCCGAGACGGATACGACTCGGCGACTCGTCTCCGACTCGGCCGAGTCTTTGAACCGTGAGGCAGAAAGTTCTACGATAAAGTTTGAGATCGAGAAGTTCAATGACAAATGAAACTTTGGTTTATGGCAAAAGAGGATGAAAGCGTTGCTAGTGCAATAGGGTCTTCACAAGACCTTGCAAGGTAAGTCATCGAAACCTGCAGGTATGTCAAACGAGGATTGGGAAGAGATGGACCTAAAGGCGGCAAACACGATCCAATTGTCTCGCAGACGAGGTTTTGTACAACATGATGGATGAAGAAACGGTTACAGAATTGTGGTCAAGATTGGAAACGTGTATGACGAAAAGCCTCTTCAACAAGCTGTTTCTCAAGAAACAATTATATGGTCTACGTATGAACGAAAGGACAACAGTATTGGAGCATTTAAACTTCTTCAACAAGATCATGAGCGAGTCTCTAACTGTTGATGTCAAGATCGACAAGAGGACAAGGCGTTGATACTTCTCAGTTCGCTTCCAGCATATGATCATATCGTTACCACCATACTCTACGGTAAGGAAACTCTCATCTTAGAGGAGGTCACGCCAACTCTCTTATCTAATGAGATTAGAAAATATCAAATCAAGAGGAGCAGATAGGATCGGGTTTAGTATTCACGGGAAGGAAAGGAAGAGGAGAAGGAAAGAAATGTTCAGGCTCGTCAAAGGCGTGTCACTTTTGTCACAGGGACGGTCATTGAAAGAATGAATGCAAACATCGACAAGAGTGGCTGAAGAAAGCTGCAGAGGCAGGTGTAACATTGAGCGGTTTAAAGGAAACTGAAGTATTAATGGATTCCTACAAAGATAACACTTCTCAAGGTAAAGACTGAATATTTGATTCGAGTAGTACGGTCCATGTATGTTCCCAAAAAGAGCTGTTCAACTCCTTGATTACAAAGGAGGAAGAGACTGTCAAGATGATGGATGACTCGACTTGCAAGGTCATTGGCACTGAGACGGTCAAGGTTACAGAAAGAGATGGGACGGTGCGTGCTCTAGAGGCGGTACGGTATGTCCTAGAGTCACGCTACAATCTAATATCCATAAGAGTGGTCAACAAAGAAGGATGCCAGACCCAAGTGCAACAAGGCGTCATCACAGTTAGCCAAGGAGACAGGGTAATCTTGAAAGGAGAGAAGTGTGAAAGGTTATACAAACTGAAGGAAGAAAACTCCGTTTGAGGTGAGTTTCAGGGATAACCTTGAAAGAGAGCTCATCGCGAGATAGAGCTTCAAGGAAGACTGCTACGGGATATGAACCGAGTCAAAGTGTTGTGGGAAGGAGAATTGTGCATCTGGGAAAGGCCCGAGATGGCCCAAGCCATGGCGGTAAATCAGCCAAAGGCCCCGGGGAGAGGGGCAAGAGTTAAAAGCTTCACGATACTGTTACAACCAAGGTATTAATCCGAAATCTCAAGTTGTTTTACTAAAAACTTGAAAAGCAAGTCAAGATGGAGATTGTTAGAATTTTGCCTTATTTTCAAGAGGAGATGATGGTCCAAGAAGATACAATCGAGTTTGAGAAGATGATGGCTTGAAGCAAGAAGCAAACCATGCAAGTGCTGATTAGTCGACTAACATACAAGCCTAGTCGACTAGGGCTGATACAGAAGCAGGATGTAGAAAGGAAGCAGTTTACAGCAGTCGACTATATAGACCTATTAGTCGACTAATAGAAGGGATTAATTGACTAGGCCAAAATATAAAAGCTCGTTACATGGGTAGATTAGAAAGCGTAATAAAACTAAAGAATATACCACCAAAAATATGAAAAATAAGACATAAAAGTTAGAGTTAAAGAATCGTGAGTCAAAATTTCATTATCACAAAAGTGCATATTACTTAGGGTAAAATAATAGACTGAATAAGAATTACAGTTTGACTTTTTACCTTGAATGATAACAAGTTTTTGAATAGAGAACAAGTTTAGGAATGAATAGTTTGGTATTCTTATAACTTATAAATTGCTTAATCCTTCCAAATATACTTTAAATATTTTCTTTTTCAAAATTACATCTTTAAAAATACTAACACTTTATTTTTCTTTCTTTATGAATTTTATGGGTGTAATCAACTGAAAACCCTCATGAGACGAAACTCATCTTCTAAGGGTAACTTAAAGATTTAACGGCTTATTGCACGCGCTAAGTGCAACCGTGATTCCCACGAAAGTGAGATATGTTAGGTTGGTTTTTTTTTTTTATTTTGCTCAAAACGAGCAAAAGATAAGTATGAGGGTGTGATTGTACACGTACATTGCATATTTATCACATGCGCCACATTCTACATTTATTTCATAATAAAACTTTGCTATTTGATGTATTTTCACGTCTAGTGGTGTGCAGGGTAATTAAGTAAGAAAAGAAAGAGATTGACAGATTTATCCAATTAAATCTCAAAAATTCAAAAGAAAGGGGATCGATTCAAGTCCAAAGGTTCTAGAAGTCATCTTATTTGAACTGGATATGTCAGATAAGCTAATATCATCAAATTATAATGAAAAAAACGGATTGTTTGAAGACTATATCGGTTACGCTGAGGATAAAGAGAGAACGTAAAATCTAAAGCAAATAATCAAAATCTAAGAAAATAAAAAGATAGAGGACTAATCAACGGACGAACGGATCCCTGACCCTGGCCCTACGGCCAGGATCTTCCCGCAAAAATGTGGCAAAAGCCGCGTTTTCGCGGCCTGGCTTTCAAATCTGGGGAGCGCTAGCTCTCCTATCTTCGTACGTCTATCCTATTTCTCCTACAAATACCTGCATACCCTGAAGGCAGAGAGCACAATTCCGGAGGAGACGACTCTACAACACAACTCCAGAGGGGACGACTCCACAACACAACTTCGAAGAGAGTTTTAGGGTTAGGATTCTTCTTTATTCATTGTAGTTTTCAATTTGAGAGAAAAAATTATAAAGAGAAGACGGAGTACTTGTAATTAATGGTGACAACTCAATAAAGATTTTTCTGTTCTTTTCAATTTTCCTCTTTTTATTTTACTTATTTTAATTGCTAATTTACTTTCATCTGCTTTCTTTATGACTTCCTTCTAATCATGCCTTCTTTCTAATCATGACAGAAAAGAGAGAGAATTATCTTTAGAGTGACATTGGATATAATTTTCCTTAAAGATAGTTATATTAAGAGTGACAGCTAATGAAACTATCCCACTTCTCTTCATCGTTAGTCAACTTAATTGATCGCTTGCTTTTCTTTAATTACTTCAAGGTACGTTCTTTTTTCTTTTTTCTTTTCTTTCTTTTAACTTAGTAATCAAAACACCAACACCAACTTCTTCTACCTCCTACTTTCATTCTAATTTAGTTTAATGTTCTCTTTTCTTTTCTTTTAAAATAAAGAAGATCTATAACTGGTGTAGTAACTTAGGAAGAAGACTTACACAACGCTTTCATCGTTGTCCCTCCCCTGTGGATCACGACCTATTAGCCCTAGGCTTCACGGTAGCATTGAGGACCTAGCACTGTTCCTAAACTCTGTATGTTTTCTGTGCAGGTTTGGTTCGATCAGTATACAGAGAACAAAAGGCACAAAATAAACATGTACATTAAATGAGTGTTAAAAGAGAAGCGAACTTCTAATATTCAGGCAAAAGTTAGCCCAAAAATTAATCTAAATTAATATAAAGTCATCAATTTAAAGTTAAATTAAGATATAATCCACGTTAAATTAAACATATCTAATTATGATTTAATTATGATAAATTAAGAGATACCTATTTGGGATGGTTGTAGAAGTCGAAGGGAGACGAAATTAATCAATTATTACCTAGGAACATTACATCTTTTCTCTCTTCTTCCCTTTTTTTTGAATTTTGTTATGTTTTGATATGTTTCCTCCAAAACTAACCAAATGTGTATCACCAAAACTAAGCAAACAAAGATTACATACCAGTTTCGCACCGATCCTCACCAAACCGAGACAAAACAGCCAAAACCTCAAATCTGGATAGGAAAGCTGTCAAATACTATAAAAGGCATTCAAACCGGTAAAGTGTGAAGTTGTTCTAAGTCATGGACAACTTAGATTTGCATCCATATGCATCCATGTTAGATCTCTTCTCCCAAAGAAAATCTTCAATCCATAAGCGAACCTGTAAACATTAAGGTTGAACAGGAAATTGTAAAAGTGAAAAGAGATTGGTTTACTTGTCAGTAACAAGAAGATTACTATAGAATAAAACCTCAGCATTAACGCATGATGTTAGTTCCTACTACTCAATAAAAACAATTTTCCTTGCGGATGTTTCACATACTTCACAAGAAAGGTTAGCAGCAGAAAACCTTAACAGTTGAATTCTCTTAACATAAGCATTCTGGACAAGGCTTACACCAACAGTTTGGGGATTAAACTTATTAGAGAAACTAATTTGGTTAAAACTTATTACAGAACACAATGGATGAATTATGATCAGTAAATTGTGAACCTCATGAACAGCACTACAACCATCATCATCAAGCCTTGTCACACTTATTCTGGTCACAGTATACTAGAGAGTAGTTCATTGCCAATCAGTTAACAGGGTTCACAGCAAGAAATCTTCTTTCTTAGACTTGGTCATTTTAGTTTAGGTCTTGCTCCTCTTTTCTAGACCAGCAACATAAATCTGTGTGCTTGATATTGAAACCTCCGCAGCTCTACTTTTGCATGTACATTTCATCCTAGCAAGTACGCCATAATCTTGTACCCAAATCAGTCAAGGGACATGAATGGACAATTCAAGCACAAGTAAAAGAAAGGGAAAAGCAAAAAAGGAGAAACTTTGTAAGATAAATGATGCTCAATTCCAATCTCATAGAAAAGGAAATTAAAGGGGAAAGAAAGGAGAAGGAGAAAAGCAATATTAAAAAATATAAATAGTAAATAATGAAATAAGAAAAGAAAGGAAGGGAAAGGGGAAAAGGCCTTGTTGTTGTTGTTGTTGTTGTTGTTGTTGAGTAGACCATTGCGGCAAAATGGAGTATGTGGAAGGGATTAAAAGATATATGTTCAAATCATCATATGGCTCACTGAAGAATATGAAACCCAATTATAACCCCATAAGTCAGTAATTGCTAGACAATCAGCCTTGAAACAGTAGATTCCCTAACCTTTTGTCCATTCCCCAACTAAGGTATGTTGATCTATACCTTTTGTCATACAACTCCGGGTATAATGTTACATGGGAGGTGACTAGGCGAGACAATTGTATTCCATATCATGAATGGATCGCATTCCATGGCTTGTGATACCCATGTTAGTGATTCTGTAAAAGATATTTGCAGAGTACAGGATGATTTTCATCTAGCTTGTCATTTGATTCAAATGTTTTAATATCCCTGCATTTCTTCCAAATTGATTTTCAGATTCTATCACAAAACTATTCAAGGATTGACTGGCACAAGACAGTGAAGTTGTAAAAACTAGGATAGTTGAAGAAGGTCAGTAGAGGATTATGTTACATGTGTCCTGTAAAGTTGGTGCTCTTGTTTATTCAACTATCTATCACTTGCAACAACAGTGTGAGCATTGCCATATCTGGTATTCTTAATCGTAGTCGTACTTGGCTAAAAGTTTCCAGAATTTTAATGTGAAATATTTTCTCCTAATTGCTCCTTTTTCCTGTCAGTTTTCTCAAATGCTAAGGGCTTCAGGATTTTCCAGTCAGAACCATATTACACTGTAGATGATGATTACCCACGAATAACTCGGTTGTATCATCTCTATCCTTCTTTCACTGAATGCTAAATCTAAAACCCACTTTCATGCGATTTCTATTTTTCCAGTAGTTTTATTGGCATAATGGTTATTAATCATACCCCAAATTCTCACACTCATAAATCAGTTCATTTGTCAATTGGGGCAGTAAAGATTCAAACTTTGAAACTTGCTTTCTAAGTGAGCTCGACAAGTAGAAATTTAAAAACTCACCTCTCTTTCCTCTGAATAAGCTGCTCCAACGCCTGAACAAGACTGCTTGACAGTACAGCAAACGCATCCATTGGTACTCACTCTTCGACCGGAGCGCCGCCTTCTCCTTCGTTGATCATCGCCCTCTCCACTCCGAGCTCCTCGCCGAACTCATTCAGTATCACGGCTATCTTTTTCCGTGTTTAGCGCTCAGGACGTAATTTATCGGCTGAAATTTTGCAAAAATTGCATGAGAACCCGAACCCTAGGTTTCATTTTGTTTTTTTTTTTGGGCGGGGGGAGCATGAGAGCTGACCGTGGACTTGCCGCCGCCGAGGTATCCGGTGATGACAGTGACGACGACGGGGCTGGGTGGAGATTCCGTGGACATTCTGGGAATCTGCGGAAGATTCCGGTGAGTTGGGGATGGGAACGGCGAGGGCAGGGAGTCGTCGTCGTCTGCCATCGGAAAAAGCAGCGCGGTGCGAGGTTTAAGTTGGGGGAACGGGTCCAAATTGGGTCGGATCCTACAGGATCCACTTGGGCAAATAAATAAATAAATAATTGTTTTCTCGGCATACATTGAGAGACTGATTTCCAAAAAAAATTGAAAAATATAATTAAAAACTTGTAAAGGACTGTTTCTCGAATTTTTTTTCTAAAGAAATGGCTAAACTTCATCTTGTCAGATTATTTTAACCAAGATTCGAAGAGTCTTTTTTCACGCATACATGATTCTATAATTCACATCTTTTTAGCAGCTTTCTAATAATTCACAAACAAACACCTCTTGAGAGCTACCAAATTAATATAGCTGTAATTTCTTAACTTCTAACAAGAATTTGAGTTTAGCATACAACCCAAAAAAAAAAACATCTAATGAGGTGTTTTTTTTACCGCAACAAATGTCTTTGGAGAAAATTGCCATTAACATTTACAACTCATCCCCCAAGATATTGCCGTGTTTGCGATTCTATTTCCAAACTATAGAATATTTTATGTAGTGAAAAAATATGGACTATATATTTTCTTGTAGCGAAAAATATTTTATGATTCATTTCTACACCAATCCTAAAGTTAGGATTATTCTTGGAATAAATTACGGTAGTTTACGAACTAGTAGAAAAAGAAAAGAAATTCTATAATAGGATCATGCGTGAAATATAATATAAATAACATCACTTCAAAAAGAAATTAGGAAAAAGAAACTACAACACAAAAAGAAATAAAAAAAAGGAAAGAAAATTTAAAACCCATCTCCTCTAACAAAACCCAACTTCTTTCTTTCTTTCCGTCCAAAGAAAGAAAGGAAAAAAAAAGAGAGAGAGAAAAGAAAAAAAAAAATCATGATACAGGAGTATTATCCTCAACATTAACCCCAGGCCCATAGAACTCCACCAAGTGCTTCAGGATCTGAACCCTGGTTCTCAGCAACAAGATATAGTCAGCGGTCCCTTCGAAGATCTCGTCGGCCGTCACCGCATTCTGAACCTCGTCGTTGCCGCCCATCGACGGTATGAGCTCCTTGAGCGCATGCAGCCTCTCGGCCACGCCCTCGGTCGAGCTCCAGCACGGCGCCTTCGACCTCCTCTCATCGCTGCCGCATTTCGTCGAACACCTTGCGCTCCTCCTCCTCCTCCTCCTCTTGTTAGCTCTTCGCTTTGAGGCCTTTGAGCACTCGGATCTTGAGGTTTTTGGTGCCAATGAGAAGCTCATGGCTGATGATTGCAAGCCATGGAATGGTGTGGGAGGGGCTTATGTACAAAGATTGGTGTAACATGGGCTTGGGTTTTTCAGAGAATTACGAGACTGACATTTCCTCCCTAAAAAATTTTTTTCCTCTTTTTTATTTTTTTCTCGTCGTAACAAGAGTTAGAACCTAGAACTTTTCATGACAAAATTTACTATATTATATACACTATATCTACCAACAGCGACTGCCTTTGATTTTGGAAGACGATATTTAAAAATAAATCAAAGCCCAAATTTGACCATAAAAGATTATCATATAATTTTTAATTTAAATTTTGTATTTTTTTTACCTATAAGAAAAAACATGCTATAATTTATAGTGAAGTTGCATGTAGCATTGACGTGAAGAAAAGACATTATATAACATATCGAATGTAAATCTAAGATTAGGTATTTAGACTAGATTTTACAAGTCAGATGCGGTAAATGAATCTTAAAGTTGCGATTAAAATGTAAGATTCATTTGCAATTTTCTCTCGAAAGAGACCTCCGAAGAATGTCTTATATGTCACCATTATAACATCGTAATTAAAATAATGGGAAATTTACATAAACTTGCGGTTTTTAAAAATAATTATGTAATTTTTTTTAAACTTTTGGAATTAGCAAAAGAAAGTTGTGGTGTGCTTGTAAATAAGTGGAAAACTCAAGGGCAACGTCTGCAGTGAAAAAGAGAGGAGAGCGGGGGAGGGAGGCCAGTCGCGGGAATCACATGGGGGAAATGAGGGGCAAAATGAGCTGCCAAGTGGGGCCACCTCACACTCCATAAATCCTTCACGTGCTCCAATTCCCAAAATGCCCCTGTCCCTCCTGAAAAAACATTTCAAGTGCCTCGCCAGCACAATTTCCCCCACGAGCCGTGTCAGAAACTGCTCCCTCAGCCACAAAATGGAGATGCCTATTCCCGATTTGACCCCTCAAACGCGCGCGTGACATATTTTTTTTCCCCCTCATAGGGCAAACCATTTCATTTTCATTTTAATTATTTTTGTTTTTAAACAAACACCCTAATCTCACCTTCAACTTGTATCATGACATCATAAACAGTAATGGAAAATCAAGCTAATAGAGCAAAAAGAAGTGAATGTAATATCATCCCAAACTTGGGATTTTCCAATTTGACAGAGGGATCAAAGAATTTTGTAATTTTCCATTGTGTTAGCATTCATCCCGCTTATAATATTATGGTCTTATTTAATTTCTACTGATGTTCAAATATTACAAAGATTTGACCTCGTATAATTACTCTGAATGAAAAAATTCTTGAAGACACTAATTCGATCAATTATCGTCATATCAAAAGCTCAGAAGAAATATTTCTTATTTTCTTCCAATCGGATGTTTTCAATTGTCATTATCTACTACAAATTAGTAGTTTGACTCAAATGCAAAAAAAAGAGATAAAAAAAAAAAAAGAAGGATGACAATTTTTCTTTTTCTTTTCTTTTTTCGTATTCAGGAAAGAATAACTCATTTGTGAGAGAGAGAAGGGCAAGTTGGTGATTGGATCTAGGGTTGTAGTGGGGAGGTACTATAAAAGAGAGAGGCATGTGAAGAAGAGGCGTGGCCAGCTACAGAACTCCGCGTTGGGGAGTGAGAGCAAAGCACATGGGAATCACATGCGATTGCAGAAACGTTGCCGCAGCACGAAAGCGGGCCTTACGACGTGGGGGCCCATGGAATGGACAGCGTGTTCTGCACATTCCCGACACTCGAGAATTCGCCCATGTGGCAGCCCCCCGTGGGGGCCCACATCACTTGCGAGGAAGCCCGCCAGAATCGGTAAAGAAATGGAGGTGGGGCCCATTGGAACTGACGTGCCGCCTCAGGTGGTGGCAGCCTGTCACTCGGCGGGCCCCCACCCGATAACAGATGTGACGGGTGTTTTCGCGTCGGGTGGGAAATTTTGAATCCATTTGCCCCAAATCTGAGCAAAAGAATTCAAAGAGGGACTCTAGGCCTAGCCCAAAGCCTGAGCTTTATTTATTTTGGCAATAAAGAAGTACTAAGTTAAAAATTTTGAAGTAAGAATCATTCTTGCATCAGAAACGGGCTGAGTTTTAAAGCCCATAGATTTATCTGATATGGGCTGGAGTTTAGTCCTTTGAACTGGGATATTAAATTCGCTTGATTTTTTTTGGTTTCTTTTTTTGCATATTTTATTTTATGGAAAAGCGCGCGCGTGTGTATATATACACATAGAGATAGACTTCACTCCTTTATCTGGACACGAATCCTTCCCATTAAAATTCAACCCCCGACATTCAAATGCAAGATCCACTCCGTTGAAGTTGATCTACATTATTTGAAGTTTCTTAAAACCAAAAATCATGTCATTTGAATACTTTTTGCTTATTCATCAAGCATGCGTAAAATGGATGGCCGAAAATAGTATTTTACTTAGATCTATGACTTTAAACATTCAAATTCTCGATCCGACCATTTGATCATGATCTAAACATTAAAAAACCCATACATACCAATTTTTGTTAGATTTCAAATATTATACACCGTTAAACTAAACAACTCACTACTTTCGGCCGTCCGTTTTGCGCCCACTTGATGGATAGGCCAAAAGTATTCAAATGACATAATTTTTTATTTTAAGAAACTTCAAATAATGTAGATCAACTTCAACGGAGTGGATCTTGCATTTGAATGTCGGGGGGTTGAATTTCAATGGGAAGGATTTGGGTTCGGATCCTTTTGAAAGGAGCCAAGTCTCTCTCTCTCTCTCTCTATATATATATATATATATACACACACACACACACACACACACACACACACACACACACACACACACACACACACACACACACACACACACACACACACACACACACACACACACACACACACACACACACTTGATGTCAACATCAATTAGATTTTCTTTACAAAAATATCTATTTCCTGTGGCAAAGCCTTTTATAGCAAGTTCCTTATAGATGTTCCAAACTATTCCCATCTTAGTTCATCTAATAAAAATAATACTCTGATGGAAAATTTTGCTGCAACAACCTACTTTGTTTCATAATTAGGAAAAAAAAACTCAGCTTTATAATTTTGTTCGTTACAATCTCATCTCATCAGCAAAAACTGATTCTTCGCAGCCAAAACTTTTTTATATATTTTTATTTCCGTTTCACCCTCCACCATCACCCCCGACGTTGCTCTCCCCTTTACCTTGACCCTGACACAGAGTCAATCACGAATCGACCTGTTGGAATCGACTTTTTAAATATCTCGTTTGCTCGTGTTCGCGATGAGTTTTTTTGTGTTTAAATTTGAAAATCTTTAGGGATCATTCTATGTCAGCGGATGGGGGTCTACTGATGATGACGATGCTGTTATGAGAGTTGCAATGCATAATCGCAGTCCTCCGTGAGTACTAATTCAAATATATGACAATTTTTGTGAAGACTGTGGTCATAATCCCAGTCTTAATAAAGAGGACTGCGATCATGATCACAAATCGTATAAAAACTTAGAAACATGACATTTTTGCGAGGACTGCAATCATGATCGCAGTCCCCATAGGTAGGGCATTTTGTAAGTATTACGATTATGATCACAATCCTCAGAAATAGGACTGCGGTTATTTTGTGAAGACTGCAATCATAGTCGCAGTCATCAGAAGTAAGAAATTTTGTGACTGCGATATCACAGTCTCTACACTGTGATCATTTTGTGAGAATTGCGATCATTGTCGCAATCCTCATAAGTAGGGCATTTTCGAAGTGGTCTGCTTTTTTAAAGCGATTACTTGGGGGCATTTTCGTCTTTCGCTGCTGATGAGCGCTTCAACGTTTAACACGTGGACGCACATCCTTTCTTTAAAAAGGAGGTAGTTGAAGCAAGTAAAATTATGCGAGTGAGTTTTTTCTTAATTACGATTTGACTTAGATGGCTGAAACGAAATCCCTCTAATCTTATTTATTTATTTTTATAAAAAAATATTTTTTTCATAATTAACCACTCTAAATTATAAAATATATCTAGTAAATTTTAACTAAAATTCTTTCCAAATCATTATAGTATATATTGCATGCTTAGTACTAAAATTTGTATGGAATTTGTCACTGTCTGATGAAATCTATATTCGTCTTAATTAACTCTAATCTTGCCGAAAAGGATAACTAAGTTGCATTAAAATAACATAGGGATTTGGCACGGATGATCGTTGATTATATATTAAATTAACTTTGCATCTATACGCATGATTAGTTTAAATTAAACCTCATGATCAATGTATATATATAAGACAATGAATTGCTTCTCATGCATTAAGCTATACTAAACATTAACACTCAACTTTGTACGTGGGGCAATTTTTTGCGTGAGTTACGCGGAACCTTGATTAATTGCAGATACCTTCAGCAATGACTTTGATCTTCGTAGAACAAAAAAACAAGAGTTTAATTATTATATTATTATAAGATTAAGAGTAGACGCATGCTTTACTACGTTGTTATAAATTGATATTTTTGTTCATATTTGGTCAATCTAATTCAAGTTCATATTATTTAGCTAAAGGAATCCTAGGAGTGATGTAGTTTATATCACGTTATAACAAGATTGCATCCAGAAGGGTTGTAAGATTCTAGTTTAGGTGTCATTTTCACGTTATCTTCAAGACATTGGTAAAATCTTAATTTGTACCATAGAGACTAGCATTTTCATTTTGTTTGAATTATTTCCTGCCTAAAAAAAAACCTTTCAAGTCAAGGTTTGAAATATCGAGTAATACTGATATTTATACTGATATTATTGATACGACATGAGTGATCGAGATGACAGTGATATTATTAAAATGATGATCTGAAGACTGATATTATTGATTTTAGAACCAACAAGATATATCCGATATAGATACCGATGCTGAAAACTTTTTAGTTTAAAGATATTCTACCTATTCTACTGCACGGAGAAAGCAATTTCTTGCTTCTTACTCAACCTTACATTTCTCACAATATATATACACTATAAAGCAATTGTCCCAATTCTTATTTCCTTTTCTCTTAAAGCTACAGAAAAGGGCAATTCCTAGCTTAAAGAAAGCATTTTTTTTTAAAATTGCATATGTATGAATGAATCCTGCCCATCTCCAACATTCTAGTTACGGCTACAGACTCCAAATTCTCTTGCTCTCACTTGAACTCCACTGATTCCTAAAAACCCATGACATGTTTTGTTTGTTACAATACAATATTTTCTTTCTTTTCTTTTTTTTTTTCCCTTAAAACATGCAACAATTTTATTTATAAATATGTAATCAATTTAAATAATTGTCCTAAAAAATGCAAGTAATAAAAAGAATTGAAAGAAAAGAAATTGCTGGAATGGGGTGACAGTCGTGCAGAAGCACTGCCCTACAAGATAGATGATCGGTCCCTCGTCCGGACCTTAGAATGACCTCCTCTCCTAGCGGTAAAAGTTCCATCGGTAGATCACTAGCACCCAGCCCTGGACGAAGAGCTACTAGGCCTCTGCTCAGATGAAAATGTGTTGTCCGTATGCAATAGAATTCTTCAGAGAAATAACCAAAACCGAATCAGATTTTTTTGTAAGAAAGAAATTTAGAGGAGGGAGACAGAGATTGTAGGTTTTTTGTAGTGAACAGACTGAACTGCGAGAAGCTATTTATATATTCTCGGAGTTCATCTGTTGTAACAGTTCCGTTGCAAATCTGCACACGATCGTGCAGTTCACGAGCAGATCCGGAGAGTGGGACAAAGTCGAACAGAAAATTCCAAAAAAATCAAAACAAAATTTTTAATAAAATTAACAAGAAAAACGGAAAAAAAGTTTTAGGTTCAAGAGCCCCTGAATCGAATTTGCATTCATGTCCGCAGGTCGTGAGCGCGCGCCACCCGGCCCGGCCCGGTTCGGTTCGGCGTGTGGGCGTGCGTGTGGGGATGTTGCCTATAGCCCAACACTCATAGCAATAAGCATGGGAGGAGTAGGTATATATACTACCAAACCTCCCATCTCCTATCCAATGTGGGACTAAAACAAAAGTCAAATAAGAGGGAAACTCAAGTTTTTCCCTCCAACTCAAAACACATCCAACATGTTTGTCCCCTTCTAATAATTTTCTAAGAGTACCACACTTCACTTATAGGGGTGGCAGGGTCGGCCCTCGGGTAACGAGGGCTTTTAAGTGAGATCTCAGAGTGGGACCCTTCTTAATTTTTTTAACAAATTACATCTAAAACATTCTTCTATTTTTTTAGCTGCGAAATTGTTAATTATACTTTCATATTCAAGATTATCAATCATTTCCTTTTTAATAGATAACTGTTGGCCCAAAGGCCTTCCACCCTAGTTTTGATGATGATTAACTCATGTAGTTATGTTTACTAATAATCTTGTGATTTTAGTTTCAGATCTTATAACAAGATGTTAGTTTGGTGATAGCTTCAACAAGACGTGTTTGGAAGCTTTCACTTGGTGATTCCCGTGCCCGAGTATCCAGTTCATACCTTTGCACTCGGTGGATCACGTTTGGGCTCGAGTCGGCTTGAAGATGAAGATCGTCAAGAAGACTTAGGTATCCTAGTTTAGTTTAGTGTGTTTTAGATCCATGTGTAAAGCTTAGAATAATTGATATGCTCAAGTGCACAACACACACAAGATTTATGTTTTGGATTTGGTTTTCATGAATAGTAGATCAAAACAAGTTTAAATGGTTTTTATGTATATTAGATGTGCTCTATATACATACATGCTTACATGACTTAAACAAACTTATTTTGATTTTCCTATTCATGTGTTGAAAAATCAAGTTTGATTAAAATACAAGTTTTAGTTTTTGGTAAAAATGATAAGACACAAAAATAGTTTCATATGCTTGATATTTGAGCTAAACTTTTTATCACATGTTTATATATCAATGCAAAATGATAAAACTATTTTTGGGTATTTTTACAAAGACTTAAAAGAATTTTTAAAATATTTTTACCCAGTGTTTCTGACCCAGAACTGTGCTGATAGGCCTAGCCGGTCGACCGGGCGGTCGACCGACGTGCACAAACCTGTGCACGTCTGCTGGCACAGTGGGCCGGTCGGCCGGGCGGCCGACCGGATCAGAGAGCCTTGCTCTCTGTATCTGGGCGGTCGGCCGGCCGGCCGACCGAGAAGTCTGCTCTCTGTATCTGGGCGGTCGACCGGGCGGTCAACCGAGTTTGCCCAACGGTCATATTTATGACCGTTGGCGGTCGACCGGGCGGTCGACCGCCAGCCTGTCAGGCTGACAGATCAGCTTAACGGCTAGTTTATTGGGGAGCCTATATACCCCATTTCTTGGGGGTTTTAACTAAGATTTTCTGAGCTAATTTTTCCCTATTCTTTGGTTTTAAAAACAAGTTTTTCAAAAGTGTTTAAGAACTAAAAGATTCCATCTTTATTGTTTTCAAGGGTTTGGAAAATTCAAAGAAAAATAGGTTTTTGGGATATTGCTTTAGATCTTCATTTCTATCATATTGCAAGTGTTTTCCCAAGGATTTTTCTTTGTTATTTGATTTCCAAAACACCTTGTTTTCCACACTTGAGCTATATCTTCTATCCTATTCTATTAGGATCTTGTTTTGTGGAAAAAGAGAGTTTGTGGTCTTTGTAACCACTTGTTGTAAAACTCTTGCTTTGATTGGGTTGCTCCCTCTTTGGTAGAGGTTGAGGATTGTGGTTTACTCCCTCTAGTGAGAGGTGGAGTTGGTTGTTGTTTGCTCCCTCTAGTGAGAGGTGGAGTTGGTTTGTAACCCTCTTCGGTAGAGGCGTTTGTGGTTGTTTGGCTACGGGCCTACCCCTCGGTTGTGAGGCGGTGTTTGAGAGAGGAGTTCGGTACTCCCTTGTTGTAAAAATCCTCCTCGGTGGAGGTTCCCTCGGTGGGAGTCCTCGGTGGACAAGATAGTGGATTAGAAATCCTTCTAGGTGAAGGCGGGGACGTAGAGCTAGGGGCTCGAACCTCGGAACATATCTTTGTGTTTGCGTTTGATCCATTGTCTCTCTAACTCTCTCTCTTATTTGTGCAAAGCATCATTCTTCATTCATATCATTCATATTGCTTGTGTTGCCTTGCATCTTTCATATTGCCTATATCTTATATGCTTGGTTGCTTGTGTGTGCCACACTTGTACTTAACCACAAGAGCTTCATATAACACCTCAACCCATATCTAGGGGAATCAAGAGGAGTTAGTTCAGAGCCCTTCACGGGGAATTCGGCTACACTTGTGTGTTGTACTAAGTGTGTTGCAAAATAGTTTTTAAGCTTCCGCATTTAGCGCATTTAGTTTCTAGATTAGCATATCACCTATTCACCCCCCTCTAGGTGATTTCAATAACATAGCTAAACTATTTAATCTATCTTGAGATATTGTCAATTAAAGATAATTTTTAATCAACTTTTACTTACAAAAGCTTCATTCAGTTGATGCAACAGTTACTGGTATAGTTAACAAAACTCTATAAGTGTTCCATGCATCTAAAAAGTAACAACCCGTTCTTTTTATACAATTTAGCACTTATGTTACTTTTGTTGTTTCTTTCCGTAATATATCTTTTAAGATTTTTTAATTAGGCTGCTAATTTTTTGTCATCAATATCGGATTGCAAGTTATGTTTTAGATAACTTTCAAGGTTAAGAACATTTCAAAACTTCAACATCAAGTGATTTTAATTTATCCAAATCGGAGAAAATATCCAAAAACTTATTTATATTCTTGAAAATTTTCAAACCTGCTAGTGAGTGAAGATAGGGCTTGTTCTATTACATATAAAATGTAGTTTACTTTAAAAGATTGTAGAGCTGATGATGCAGGTTCTTCTTCATTGCTATTTTCATCGAAATTTCTTTCTACGAATGATGCATTTTTCTGAATAAAATAATAGGGTCAATATCTAACGCCCCTGCAATTTTCTTAGTTTCAATTATGACATCATTAAATCTAATTTCTCTATATTTTTCAAAAAAATTAATTAGATTTTTTAATTGAGTTACAGTAACATCAATTTGCATGTCCTTAGTTTGAAGATATTTGCTAACATTAACAACACGTAAAATAGTGGCCCAATAAGAACTCAAACTTTTCAATCTGTTCAGCTATGCCCTCAGCATCACTTTTGACCCTATTATCTGAACTAGCATTATTTGCTAACATTATTAATACTGCTCAGATTTTTACAGCTTGGTACTGTATAGATTTAACACTTTCGACGTGGCTTTCCTAACGTGTTTGTGATAAAGATTTAACCAAGCAACTTGACACATTATCTTTAAAAATTTGCTACGCTATGTCAATGATAAAAACAATACATATATGCGTTGAATAACTCCAAAAAAGCTCCCTGCTTTAGAACAAGATTAGTCATATCACATAATGCAAGATTAAAACTATGGCAACCACACGACGTGTACAAATCTCTAGAATTTAGTTCTAATAATTTTTTTCACATCTATGTTTTCTTCTCATGTTAGAATCATTATCATATACTTGTTCTCTTATATTTTCAATATCAAGGCCGAGAGTTTCTAATACCTCTTTGAGTTTGTTAAAAAGTCTTAAATCTGACGTATCATCCACCTTCAAAAAACCCAAAAAAACTCTTCAACTTTTATAGGATTTGTTGAAACTTCTACACATCGAATTGTAAGGACTCAGGGCACCATCTCAAAAGACTAGCCTTCTAGGTGAAGTTGCCTAAATCCTTATATACTCAAGATCATCTGTCTAGCCGATGTGTGACTATTTTTTCGACTCAAATCCCAACAATTCTCCTCTCGAATAAAGAATTTCCCTGCAAGCCCATCTTCACACCTGGAAGATCATCTTCACACCTGGAAGACATATACTCCATCGAGATTCTCTTCACTGCATCGCATGCCTTACATGAAGCACAACTTACAGCCTCGCCTCTTCACCGCGTTTATTGGACACTTCTTACGTGAAGTAAGACTCCTACTGCCAATCTCGAGAGCTTAACTAGCTCTACAGAGACTTTATTGCGTCTTCTTGCGCCCTGAGAGTCGAGCAGGTTTTATCCCCCTAGATCAAGAGTCCGGGCCTCCCTACAAGCTGATCTTCCTCACTACTTATCCGAGAGGATCATGTGCTCAATCGATGTCACTTCTCTTCACTGCGTTGGAAGACAACACATCTTTACATGAAACAACACTTGGAGCACTCCCCGTCATTGCGTTGAACAACACTTCTTACATGAAGCACTTGGAGCATAGTTACCTCTCTCGAGTGCTCAATCTTAATAGATCCAGCTTAATAAGGGCCACTGCGCTTTCCGCTGTACCCTGGGGGGATCAAACATCATCCACACACATGACTAAGTTCGGGGCATGGCTCTGATACCATTTGTAAGGACTCGGGGTAACATCTTAAAAGACTAGTCTGTTAGGTGGAGTTGCCCAAATCCTTATAAACTTAAGATCTTCCCCATATCTAGCCGATGTCAGACGATTTGTTTGACCCAAATCCCAACAATCAAGTTATAAGTGACATTTTCTCTTCATGGTTTACATCCGGAGTACAATCAAGAATAACCAAAAAATATTTGGCTTCTTTAAATCTTGAGATGATTGCACTTTTGATCTCACCGGCTAACAAAAGTATCAATTCATTTTGAATTTTGTGACTTAGATAATGATGATTAATTTCACGATTTTGAATACGTCGAACATGTTCTTTTATTACCGAATCAAATTCTACAAATGCTTGGAGTAATTTACAAAAGTTTTCATTA
Organism: Agave tequilana; assembly: GCA_038442645.1. Classification (NCBI taxonomy): domain Eukaryota; kingdom Viridiplantae; phylum Streptophyta; class Magnoliopsida; order Asparagales; family Asparagaceae; genus Agave; species Agave tequilana. Next base: position 57,779 of record JAVJIF010008885.1, on the reverse strand, counting down.
TTCTCATCATAAATTTTTTTCATCATCTCCACGAAATGCTAGTTTAGTCCTAGCGAGATATTTCATAACTAATACTTCTTTTTAATATTTTTCCTTATTTGTTTGATTTTGTACATTTTTATTAATTGTTATACTTTTTTGCAATCGTGTTTCCAACTCCACCTATGCACCTATGTTCATATAATATTTGCTATTGGTTTCATGACTTTTAAATATTAAACTAAGATCTCTCCGATCATTAGTTCTGTCATTAGCTAACTGAGTTCCCACATGGTCCTGTTTTAATAACTTGCAACAAAAACAAAAAACTTTATTTAAAGATTTTGAATACACTAACTATTTTTTATCACGCTTCTCTCCATTTATTAAATGTCGAGTATAATGCATGATAGAAAAATGTCTACCAAGATTATCTTTAAAAAAATTGATATCATACTCTCTTATGGGATCTTTTTCAACTAAAATATCTCTCATTTTTTTCTTAATATTTTTTCAAATCCGTAAATCATAACTAATATCATTAAAATTTATTTGTTCTTCATTCCTACGTCCTTCAGCAATATTCTCAATTCTATTTTTTCATTAATATTCACATTCATATTTTTTCATTGTTATCCTTATTTGAATTTCTCTTCATTATCATATTCATCTTCAACAATATTTTCATCTGTACATCTTCAACAAAATTATCACCCCTATTTATTGCATTTTATTCTTCATTCTGTTTAGTATTTGTTAAAAAAAAATTTAAAGCTCCAACTTGATATTGAATAAATTCTTTAGCTTTTCATTTCTTTTCTTTCTTAGCAAATCTGGATATGAATTTTTAAGGCATTATAACTAATTGAAAATGACGAAACTCAATTAAACAAACTACAAACTTATTAATGCTAATCAATCAAATGTAAACTAATTATTGCTACTAGTTAAAAATTAATGCATACTAGTTAAAATTAATGCAAACTAATTAAAAATAATGCCAAACAGTTTATAAACTAATTAAAAATTAAAATAGACTACAAACTAATTAATGCTAAACTGCTAATCAATCAACTGTAAACTAATTATCGTAATTTAATGCAAAATAATTAAAAATTAATGTAAACTAATTAAAAAATAATGCAAATTAGTCTAATGATGCAAACTAGTTAAACAGTTAAACAGTCTGTAAAAATAATGCAAAAATATAAAAGGCGAAGAGCAAGAGGGGACATCCGGGCCCAGGGGTGCCGCCGCTTGGCCCTGGGCTGCCAGAGATAGAAAGGGGAGGGGGGGTCTAGGGGTGCCGCCCGCCGCCTGGACCCCTATCCTACTGCCGCCTGTAGGAGGGGAGAGAGGGGCCTGGGGGTACCGTTACATGAGTGCTAGTATTTGGAGTGCCTAATATTCATTGGAGAAGAATTCAGGTTCTGCCAGTTTTCTAATACGGATCTGTCCTGATATTCATTGGAGAAGAATTCAGGTTTTGACAGTTTCCTAATACAGATCTATCTTTTATTTTGTTTTGGATACGAGTTTCCTATTTCTTTGAAGAGGTGCTGATTTGTGTTCGTGTTGAACTAGGATCATCCTAGGTGTCCATATAACCCCTTGGAGGTGGCCTTTTGAAGGTGTTTTAAGAATTCAAGAAAAATTCTGTTTTCCACCATTGATATTTGTGAGAGAGAGATTTTCTTGTAAGTCTTATATTTTCTTCTCTGTTTACAATAAAGATTTCTCCCCTCGTCCTCGTAGACGTATGCACATTGCTGAACCACGTTAAATCTTGTGTTATTTGGTTGTGTATGATTTACTTTCAACTGCTTGCTAGTGGTAGTTCTTCTACGCTTTCACTTTCGCTGTCGAGTCTTCAACTTGGTATTTTTCTGTTGTTTGATTGGTGATATATCATCAACAATTGGTATCAGAGCGATGGCTAGCAGGACAACTACGACAACCAAGTTCGAGATGAAGAAATTCGATGGGAGGTCTAACTTTCTATTATGGAAGATGTGTGTAACACCGTTGCTCATGAAGGAGGGCACACACAAGGCCCTGCTTGGTATTGAGAAAAAGCCATCAAAGATGGAGGATGATGAGTGAAACGATATCGACTTCTGCGCAAAGGTGACGATCATACTGTGCTTATCAGATGAGATCCTCTATAATGTAATGAACAAGAAGACAACTGCTGATCTTTAGTGTAGGCTGGAGATCTTTTACATGACGAAGAGTTTATCGAATAAACTCTTCATGAAGAAGTAGTTATACAACCTTCAGATGAAGGAAGGTACGCCTATTCTACAACATCTCAATGCTTTTAATAAAATTTTAAGAAACTTGTTAGCTCTAGAGGTTAAGTTAGAAAAAGAAGACATGGCTCGTATGTTACTCTCTTCTCTTCTATCAAGTTATGACCACTTGGCGACCTCCATCATGTATGGTAAGAAGACCTTAAAGTTAGAAGATGTCAGGCAGATGCTCTAGAACAATGAGCTAATAAAGAAGACAGATTTTACGAAGGAGGCCTCAGGATCGTTTATCAAGGGCCATAGAAGAAGATCAAATAGTAGGGGACCCAAAAAGAATCCAAAGGTTTCTAGCAGTTTTTCTTGCTACTTTTGCAAGAAACCAGGGCACATCAAGAAAAATTGTATGAAATACAAGGAGATGCAGAAGATAAAAGGCGGTAAAGATTCTGATGGGACGAGTACTAGTGGAAAGTCAGATTAAATCAGGGTTGTCAAAGAAGCAGATGAAGATTCATGTGATGTCTAGTCAGATCAAACTGGGGTTGTCGAAGAAGTAGATGAGGATTTATGTGATGTCTTGATGGCTGAGTGAGGAAAAGGTAAATACTCAGATGCTTAGTTACTTGACTCAGGGAGCACATATCACATGTGCCCAAAAAGAAAGTGGTTCAGTACTTACAAGCCTTATGATGGAGGCACTATCCTGATAGAAAATGATGTCGTGTGTAAGACTGTTGGCATCGAAAACATCCGTATGAGGATGTTTGATGGACAGGTCCGAACTCTCAGAGCGTTCAACACGTTCCGAATTTAAAGAAGAATCTTCTCTCGTTGGGAGTTTTGAAAGCTCGAGGGTATAAGTTTTCTAGTGCAGATGGAAGAATTAAAGTTACTAGAGGTTCCATGATGATTCTCAAAGAAGAACGGATAGCAAACTTGTACAAGTTGACAGAAAGCATTCTTATTGGTGATGCTTCAGCAGCAACAGAGAAAGAGAATATTACAAAACTTTGGCACATGCGTCTTAGACACATGAGCGAGCAAGGTTTTCAAGTCTTGCACAAAAGGAATGCTCTACCAGATATCAAATATTGCAAACTTGATCTTTGTAAATTTTACATTATAGGTAGCCAACGTAGAATAACTTTCTCTACATCTCAGCACAAAACAAAGGGCTTGTTAGATCTCATACACATAGATGTGTGCGAGCCTTCACCAGTAGCATCCATTAGAGGTGCTAGGTACTGTGTTACTTTCATAAATATTAAAGCAGAAATTAAAAGTATTTCAGAAGTTCAAGGAGTGAAAAATTTTGGTGGAAAATCAGACAGGACGGAAGGTGTTAGTCTTAAGGTCTGATAATGGAGGCGAGTACACCTCCAAAGAATTCAAAGACTACTTAGCAAGTAAGGGCATCAAACACTATCTAAGTATTTCAGGGAGACTAGAACAAAATAGAGTAGCAGAGCGCATGAATCAGACACTTACAGAGCGTGTCCATAATATCAGATTACAGGCTGACATGTCAAAGGGATTTTGGGCAGAGACGGTGAATCATATGAGTTATCTGGTAAACATGTCACCATCAACAACTATTGATCTTCAGATCCCAGAGAAGATATGGCAAGGAGTATCTCTGGACTATTCAACTTTACGAATTTTCAGTTGCCCGGCATATAGTTTGGCTGATAGTCAGAAAAGGAATAAACTAGAATTCAAGTCTAAGAAGTGTATCTTCATCAGGTTCACTAAAGGTGTCAAGGGGTTCAGACATCGGGATCCAGAAAAAAGAAGCACCTTTACCAGCAGAGATGTGATCTTTGACGAAAAATCAATGTTGCGAGAAAAGCCAAAGACGGAGAATAAAGCGCAAGGTAAAACTTCAGACAGTTCGGCAGACACTCAGGAAAAAGGAGTTGAGTTCTCAAATAGGCCTAAAAGGCCTGAAGGGTCAGAAGAGGACTCCTCAGATTTAGATGGAGACAACCAGTAGGCTACTCAAGAGCAACCTAGACCATTGAGATGGTTAGTCAGAGTTACAATGCAACCAACAAGATATGGCTAGAATGATGATCATATCTTTTTCGTATTAGTAACAGAAACAGGAGAACTTGATAGTTACAAGGAAGCGATCGAGGCAGATGACCACATCAAGTGGATTACAGCTATAGAGCAAGAGATGGCGTCTTTGGATAGAAACTAAATATGGACATTAGTTGATCTTCCAAAAGACTCCAAGACAATAAGTTGCAGATGAGTCTTTCGCGAGAAGAACAATGAGTAGTACAAGGCAAGGTTAGTTGCCAAGGGATATGCTCAAAAGGAGGGTATTGACTACAATGAGATTTTTTCTCCTGTAGTCAAGCATACATCTATTTGGATGTTATTGACGATAGTTGTTCAGTTTGATCTAGAGTTGGAGCAGATGAATGTCAAAATAACGTTTCTGTACGGTGAGCTGGAGGAGAAAATATACATGAAATAACCTGAAGGTTATATTCAGGAAGGTAAAGAAAATAAGGTGTGTCTTCTAAAGAAGTCCCTATATGGACTTAAGCAGTCTTCCAGTCAGTGGTACAAACGGTTTGACTCTTTCATGATCAATGCCAGATACAACCGATGTAAGTATGATAGTTGTGCCTATTTTAAGCAGAGTGATGATCCGACATATTTACTGTTATATGTGAATGATATGCTGATTGTTATAAAAAATAAGGCACATGTTCAGAAGCTTAAAGCTCACCTCTAGAAGGAATTTGACATGAAGGATTTGGAAGAAGCAAAGAAGATCTTAGGTACGGAGATCACTCGAGATAAAGGTTTGGGCTGATTTTGGCTATCCCAGAAGAACTATGTTCTCAATGTGTTGGAGAGATTCAACATGGCAAAAGCAAGACCAGTCATCACTCTTTTGGCAGGCCACTTTAAATTATCCTCCAAGCAGTATCCACAGTCACCGAGAGAGGAGGAGATATCTCGAGTACTATATGCTAGTGCGGTGGGATCACTCATATATGCTATGGTCTGCATTAAGCCTGACTTAGCCTATGCAGTTAGTATAGTAAGTTAGTTCAAGTCAAATTCAGAAAAGCAACATTGGGAAGCAGTGAAGTAGGTGTTACGATATCTGCGAAGGACTGCGAGACTAGGCTTGGTGTTTCAAATACTGAAAACAGAAAAGTTTACGTTACTACAAGGCTATATTGATGCAGATTATGCAGGAGATCTTGATCATAGATCTACGACGGGCTATGATTTCATAATAGCTGAGTGCACCATATGTTGGAAGGCAGAGTTACAAGATATAATTGCTCTTTCAACGACAAAGGCAGAGTACATGGCTGCAATTGAGGCGTCGAAGGAAGCTTTGTAGTTGAGAGGATTGGTTGAGATGTTCAGTATCATACATGATTTAGTTCGAGTTCATTGAGATAGCCAAAGTGCGATTCATCTCGCTAAAAATCATAGATATCACAAGCAGACGAAGCACATTGATGTGAGGTATCACAAGATACGTCAGTGGGTCATAGATGATAAGGTAATCTATTTTATAAAGATCAACACGAAGAAGAATCCGGCAGATATGATGACGAAGACCATCCCGGTGGAGAAGTTTAGAACATCTCTAAACTTCATCAAGATTCTCCAAAGGTAAAGTGGCGAATAGACTCTTGAGAGGGAGCCATGTGAAGTCACAAAAGGGGAAAAAAAGGAAGGCAAATGAAGCTGACGCCAATTTCTACGGAGGGACTCAATGAACATGAGTCAAAGTGGAGATTGTTAGTATTTGGAGTGCCTCATATTCATTGGAGAAGAATTCAGCTTCTGGAAGTTTTCTAATACGGATCTGTCCTCATACTCATTGAAGAAGAATTCAAGTTTTGACACTTTCCTAATACAAATCTGTCTCCTGTTTTGATTTGGATACAAGTTTTCTATTTCTGTGAGGAGGTACTGATTTGAGTTCGTGTTGGAGTAGGATCATCCTAGGTGCCTATATAAACCCCTTAGAGGTGGCCTTTTGAAGGTGTGTCAAGAATTCAAGAGAAATTATATTTTCCACCATTGAGAGTTATGGGAGAGAGATCGAGAGAGATCTTCTTATAACTCTTGTATTTTCTTCTCTGTTTACAAGAAAGATTTCTCCTCTCCTTCCCATGAACATATGCACATTGCTAACCACGTTAAATCTTGTGTTTTTTGATTGTGTGGTGATTTAGTTTCAATTACTTGCTAGTGATAGATTTTCTACGCTTCCTCTTCCGTTGTCGAGTCTTCAACTCAGTGTTTCTCTGTTGTTTGATCGGTGATAGATCATCAACACTGAGCCCCTGAGCTGACGAAGATGGAAAAGGGAGAGTAGTGCTTGGGGATGCCGGTGTGCTGCCTGCCGTATGTGGAAGGGGAAAAGGGGGCCTAGGTGCGCATGGGCCCCTGTGTTGTCGCAGATGGAAGGGAAGAGGGGCCTAGGGCTGGGGGTGTCGCCCGCCGCCGGTTGGACCCTTGGCCTGCCGCTGGGGATGGAAGGGGAGAGTGAGGCTTGGGGGTTGCTGCTGCCTAGGCCCCCAGGCTGCCAAAGATCTAAGGGGGAGAGGGGCTGAGGTAGTGGGGGGGTGCTCTGTTGCTGCTCTTTGAAGAGTTGATAATTTGAAAAGGTGACGAGTTGAAGAAATACGTTGCTCTGTTGAAGAAGTGAAGGGATGAAAGGGGAGAGGGGGTGAAGGTGAAGAGATTGAAGAAGTGAAGAGTTGCTCTGTTGTTGTGTGTGATCTCTGATTGATTCTACTCCTTACTATCACATTCTCTCCACAACTTTGAGGAGGTAATCGAAGAGTTCTTCACTCAATACACCTCTCATCAAGAGATCAAGAAGAACAACCACTACCTTCTCACCGTCAAGATGAGGCAGGGCGACAACCTCAAATCCTACACCAGCTACTTTCAGAGCAAGCTAGCCAAGTCTTCAACTGCGATGAGGATGTCATTGCACTCGCATTTGCCAGCGGAGGGCATGGAGGGGCGAGCGGAGGCTGTGGCGTGTGCGGGCCGGCCTAGACGGCATAGGCCTGGCACGTCCCGCCCGGGCCGTGGGCCGCCATCACTGGAACTGGGTCCGGCCCAGGGGGGAGCCGGCCCAGGGCCGAGTCTGGCCTGGGCACAACCGGTGTCGGGCCATGCCCGGGCCAACTCGGGTCGTGCTCGTGCGGGTTGTCGGGCTGGCCCGGGCCCGCTTGACACCCCTAATGTTGGACATCATAAAACTATTATGAGGATTTATTATTTATTTATTTACTAATTTTAGCAATTAAATTATTAATGCTATGAAGAAAACCAAAAGTGAGAAGATCAGAAACAAGTGAGCATGGGATCTTTTCCCTTTTGTGTCGCCAAAAAGAAGTCTCTCATTCACTATGAATATTCTCAATTAAGATTTGAAATAATCTTAATTAGTAGTAACTATACATTGAATACATATAATGTTACTTTCAACTATTAAAAATCACGTTTTCTACCCGTTTGCGCCCTATTATGCTCTTATAAAGCCTAGTAAGACTCAATCGAGGCTGAAAGTTTGATTTTTGATCAAACTTCTCAGTTAAGACTTGAAATAAACTTAATTAGTAGTAATTATACTAGAATACAAAAAATACTACTCCCGGCTCTCAAAAGTCATAGTTTCTCCCCATTGGGGTATTATTCGGCTTTGTAGTGGTCACTTTCAGACCCGCCTAAGAACGTGACACGTGTCATCCAGCCTCCAAAGTATGCACGATGCATGGCCACTTTCAGAACATCTAATCCAAAGTCTTCGTCCAATTCGAAATTCAAGCGGTCGGGTAATTGGAAGAAGAGATAAATTCGATTACGGGATATCTCTATTTTTAAGCTCAGTCATCTTCCAAATAAGTTAGTTACCCTTTAGGGACAGCTCATCCTCACCTACAGCATGGCGCGGACCACCAGATAGAGATAGACTCTCCCCTATATCGATTCGAATCAGTATGGTCAACACAATCGCTACGAAGGTAAAGAACTTAAGTGTTCAAACTGAGTGAGACTCTCAATCCTATCTAATTGATATGACCTGTATAAAAAACAGATCCCTCCCAGTGTTGTGGGGGATGATCATAAATTGAATCCAGGAACTCTAACACACCTCAGAAGCCCACTTATAATCACCATGTTATAGTAAGATTCTCCTCTCTCTCCCCCCTCCATGGTTTTTTCCTTTCAGGTTTTCCACGTAAGTTCCGTATGTTTGCCATTGCTTTTTGTGATTTGATTATACCCACTCTATTATTTTAGTGCGTTGATTAATTCTTTATGAATTTACCCACAATATTTGGTGCTTTTATTGAGATCCTGAATCCTTACTCACGATCTCTCACCATCCAACACTCCAAACCCTTCCACGAAAATACCCTCGCACAACAATCATGGCTCATAGGAGTGCCACCTATCACGACGTCAACGCTTCTGATGAATTCGATCCATCGGTCCTCTCGCTCGAATAACTTGTCCAGTTAGTGATCGACCTGCGACGACATCTAGAGGAACACTTGGCGAAGGCCGATCGCGAACGAGAACTAGTCACCATCCATCGCGATATCGTAGAACATGAGCGTGAGGCGGTAACAAAGGTCAACCATCTGCTACTCACGCAGATAAAGGTTCTACGAGAGGCGTAACAACGAGTCATTGAGCTGGACGCCAGGGAGACTCAGGTGGATTCCTCCCGGAGGTCAACCAACACCCAGCGGCTCCAACTGACCCACGTTTCAAGAAAAATAAAATACGCTCTAAAGTAATTATTTCACATGAGGATCCCGAGAGCCTTCAAGCTGACAGCTCGAGGAAGCGCGCAAGGGGACTTCGGGCCCTAACTCCCAAGGAGAAGCTCCCCCTGCAACGATGAAGATTGAGAACTCCTCAGCCTTCACCCCTAAAGCTCCCGATTGACTAGATTTTTCACATCATCAAGCATCAGCCATGGGTGAAACTCTGTAAGATAGCCAAGCACGATACGGAATTCTTGGAAGCATGAAGTTGTTCCTTTTATGGTGTCGGGAACACGCCACCGTGCATTGCTGGGCCTTCAAATTACACCTCGAGGATTAGTTCAATATGGACATATGGACGAGTTCATCCTCGACTTAGAGAAAGAACCTGAGGCTGGAGAGGTTCCGGCCGAGACAGTCGATTAAAACGCTCGCTCCTTGACACTGTTCGGGACAGGAAGACCACCGCCAGGCAATGTTCTTCCCACCTGAATCATACTACGTATAAAACTATGTAACATTCATTAAAATTATGCAAACTCTTTTATTTTCGTGCGCAATATCTTCTCCAGGTATGACAAGCACGCTCAACAGCCTATATTGAGTCCTACCCTGATGGCTATAAGGGAAAAACAACCTGCGACTATCCCTTGGGGAGCTCCTGAAAGATGAAGACTCGCCTACAATGATTGCTCGGAGTCAGCCTAGATAGGTATTCACCTTGAGGTCTACTGATCGAGTATGAACCTGCACAGAAGATAGAAGTTCAGAAAACGTGTTAGGTTGCTCAATGCTACCACTATAGCAAGTGGCTATGCGGGTCGTGAGCCATAAGGAGAGATTATGATAGAAGCGTTAAGTAAGTCTTACTTTTTAAGTTACTAGATTTGATTAAATAGTTTCTTATTTTTTTCTTAAAAAGATAAGAAAAGTGTTAGTAATAGAAGAGGAGGAGGAGAAGAAGGTGATGTTGTTGTTGGTGTTTTGAAGTGTATATAAACTAACCTAAAAAGAAGGAAGAATAAAAAAAGAAGAAGTATGTTTCTAACCTAATAAATAAATAAATAAAGAACTAAAAGAAATACTTACTTACCTCTTCGACGCTTGCTTACTTTGGATTCATTGCAATAACCTACCTTGGCTTGAAGGCAATTACAACATGGCATATAGGATATTCCCTACTTCAAATCGGTCTAACTAACTAAAAACGCAAGCAAAAAGAAAAATTACACTATTACACAATTAGAAGTCGATATTCATCACCATAAGTCATCAGTGAAACTTGCAGGAGTAAGGTAGATTCGAGGTTATAGGATTCACTTAGATTTACAAGTCATTGTAGAGATAAGTAAAGCAAAAGAAGAAAAACAAGAAAAAAAAGCTTTTGATCAAATAAAAAAATGATGAAAGCAAAGAAGAAGTTTATATTGTTATCACTCTCAATACAATTTTTCTCTCTTCCTCCCATGAATCTCTTCTCTAACCTAAGCTATAAAGAAAACAGAAAATTACATAAAGAAAACAGAAACCTAAGTTAAAACCTAGAATGAAAAATCTATTCTAAACTCTTTACTGAAGTGGTGCTCTTCTGCCTTCGAAGATGGTGGTATTTATATGAGAATATGGATAAGGGAGAGCATAAGAAGACAGGGGGAGAAAACGCTCCCCTGATTCAAAAGGATTGCCGCGGAAACACGGTTATGGCCGCGTTTCTGTATCAAGATCTGGCCACAAGGCCAGATCCAAGGGCTGTGATTTAATGCTTCCCGATGCCTTCTTTTATCCACTTGATTTCTCAGTTATTCTTTTGAATTTGGTGATATCTCCGTTTATCCTCAACTAACCAAATGGATCTTCAAAAATTCATTTTAGCTAATTTTTAACTAAGATTATCTTCTCTGATATACTTTGTCTTCACATAGAATTACTTCAAATCGCTGAATTTGAGTAGATGTTTGTTGATTTATTTGAGTTAAAAATTCTATCTTTAAATCTCTAGATTTAATTGGATAAACCAGTCCATTTCTCTTTTTTCTTTATTAATTACCTTGCACATCATTAAACATTAAAATAAATTAAATAGCAGAGTTTTATTATAAAATAAATATGAAAATATGTCACTAAATATACAAAATATGTGTACAATCACACCCCATACTTATCTTTTACTCATCCTCAAGCAAAATAAAAATTAGAGATAATCTAATCTAACTCACTTTTATACGAATCACGATTGCACTTAGCACGTGCAACAAGTTATTTAACCTTAGGTTACCCCGAAAGGACATGTTTTGTCTCATGAGAGTTTTCAGTAAATTACATCCACAAAATCTATAAATAAAAAAATAAAGTGTTAGTATTTTTGAAAACGCATTTTGATAAGGGAAAAACATATATGAAGTATTCTTGTAAAAATTGAAGTAATCTATAAGTCATAAAAATACCAAACTATTCATTCCTAAACTTAGTCACTATTCAAAAACTTGTTATCAATCAAGGTAAGAATTTAAAACTATTTTCTCATCTAGTCTATTATTTTATCCTAAGTTATATGCACCTTCATGACCGTGAATATTTTACTTGAGATTCTTCAACTCTAACTCTTATGTCTTATTTTTACATATTTTTATGGTAATATCCCTTAGCTCTATTAGGCTTTTTAATATTCCCATATAATGAGCCTTAAGTCGGTGACTCCTAAACCAGACGGTCTTAGGGTACTGGGTGAGAAAACACAGCAAGAACTTAAGGACTCGAGCAAACAATGCCGCAAAATTAAGAATTTTATTAATTATATGGATCACTTTTAGGTGTGAATACTTATGCTTTGTGAGGCACAAATACCTAATTTAATCAGAAGATTTTTAATATATATGTATTATCTTTTTTTCTTTTTATAAGGCTTAAGAATCTTTTTTTTTGAACCCTAAGTATGTAAGTATATAAAGTATGCATATATCATCAAGGTAAAAATCAAGACTAAATTACTTTTTCAATATTTCTTCTTAATCCTAGAAATCAAACAAATAATCTTATTTTGACCAAGTGTAAGAAATCCTAATTATGATCCTCTTATTTCTTAAAATTAAATTAATTTTCAAAAAAATAAGTCAAAATATTGTTTCTCTTTTCAAAAAATTTTAAAAGCAAAGAAAATATTATATTATATATATATATATATATATATATATATATATATATATATAATAAGGAAAACCTATGTTATGTTAGAACCCTTCCCCACACCTATCTCATGTATTGCCCTCAATGCATGAATGAATGCTTATGAAAAAGAAGAAAGGGAAAGAAGAATGTTACCTCAAGGTGGTGATGCCGGTAGTGGTCGGATTGGACCAAGCGTTGCTGCCCATTCTAAATAACGTGGATTTTTAAAGAACCCACCTTTGATGACCTCTTTTCTATTTACATGTTTATCATCCCCAAATTAAATAGCGTCATGCAAGATCCTAACATTAAAATCATTTAGGTTTTATGACCAATCTTAGAATATCATCTCGGAGTCAATATTGTCTATACCTTAGTCCAACGTTAGAATGTAATTCGAAGAAATGGTTGACTTAGGCTCAAGAATGAAAGATTCAAACCAATACTGAGTCTAAAATTTGACTTAAATCAAGTTTAGGTTCAAGAGTCAATTTTGGTTCAAGAGTTGGATCCAAATCAAAGAATTGAAATTCACATTCTTTTTCCATCAATAGAATGCGACTTTCCAAAATAGATGGTTCAATTTCAAGCTTTATGGGTACAGAAATTAGCGTTGGCTCGAGAATTGAGTCCAAATCAGGTAAGAATATCAGAGTCAACGTAGATTTAAAAATTGTAATTGAATCACAAAGTTGGGAATCGGGGTCACATTCATATTCAAGTTCAATTTTCTTGAAGTGAAAACTTGCCAATTCGTCAAAGGTTTGGAATTAGTCAAGTTCAAGTTGACGCAAGAAAATTGAATCTTGGTTAAAGTCTCTAAAATATCATGATTCTTAGTTTCTATTAATATGGTTAGAGAAATTGGGAAAGGTCAGAAATTAGGTAGGGAGAGTTTTCTCATTTCTATCATTAATTGTGTTGACTAAATGACCCATTTGTGCTTCTAATCTATTGAAGAAATTATTTTGGAAATGAATATAATCATTTTGGGACTGAATCATAGATTGTATACTCCTTTCTAAGTCAGTAGGTTCTTCTTGTTGTTGTGGGACTTGAAAAATGGAATAAAATCTTAGATTTGAAAATTTTGATGGGCTCATGATTCTTCTAGATTTTGAGTTCGTCGCTCGATCGCTTCTAGGGTCTTATCAAAGTCAGATTTTTCTTGTATAAAGTAATCTTGATAAGGAGAATATGAAGCCGGTTGTTGGTAAGGTGGCTGATAAAATGACTCGGGGGAGTTGTATCCCCACTAACTCGATGAAGAGTGAAAATGGTGATTCTTCCAGTTTTGCTCATAATATTGGGACTGATCCATATGTTGATTCAGATAAGACCAATCTGACATACTTGGTTGGTTTAAGTTATGAAATATCGGGTTGATGTTATCGAAAAATGAGGTCGGGGTGTAATATGCATTACTATTAAAATTGAAAAATTATTGTTATAATCCATTTCACACAAACTGATAAAAACAGATAAAGAAAAAATAAATAAGCTTGAAAACTGGAGTAAAGATCTTAGATTTGGAAATTTTGATGGGCTTATGAGTCTTCTAGATTTTGACTTCGTCGCTTGATCACTTCTAGAGTCTTATCAAAGTCAGATTTTTCTTCTATAAAGTGATCTTGTTAAGGAGAATATGAAGCTGGTTGTTTCTTAGGTGGTTGATAAAATGAAAAATGCTCTTGACTTTTTTAAAAGCATTTTCTTGAGTTTCACTTTCAAATTTATCTTGTTTTCTCATACAAGCTTGAGCTATCCGTTACTATATCCTTCCTCTAGGATTCTTGTTTGTGAGAGTATTTGTTGGTGAATAAGAGAAGTGATCATTAAGTATTCCACATTTTATAATTTGGAGAAGTTGGAGATTGTGTAGCCTCGGTGAACATACGAGTTCGAGTTGTGTGTTGTTCTTACAAGAACAAGTGAGGGACTTGTGAGTCCAAGAGTTCTTGAAGGAGCTCATTGTAGGCGTTGTGGCACCGGGTGATCTTGCGGGATCGATTTTAGTAAAAATTCTTCATAATGGTGAAGGCGGAATGTAGAGCAAGTGGCTCGAACCTCAAAATAAATCTCCCGTGTTTGTGCTTGCTCATCTCTCTCAACTCACTTGTGTTTATATCTTATTTTCTCTTAATTGTTTACATCTTTATATGCTTGATATTTACTTGTGCTTAATTGATTTATATGTTTGAGATTGTTTGATATCTTGCATGCTCTCATATTGTTCACATCTTTACATGCTTGATATTGTTTGTATTTGTCCTCACACTAGTATTTAACCAAGAGAGTTATAGTTGCATCTCAACTCTTAATTTAGAGAAATCTTGAGGGAAAGTTCAGAACTCTTCACCGAGAATTCGGCTACACTTTTTGATAATACATTGTGTGATAAGTTTTAATTTGCATAATAATTTTTAATTCCATATTGTTTTACATTAGATTAGCATATCACCTATTCACCTCGCTCTAGGTGATCTACACCCTCATCGTCAGACTCATCGAACAGGAGCCAGCACTTTTTCTGTAAGAGGAAAGCAAGCGTTGAGAAATAGTCCCCGCTAATAGAAAACTATATAAGCAAGAATCTACCTTGGGGCGTGGAGCACGCAAAGACTGAGCGACAGCCCTCTTCCCTTTGGTGGGAACCATTCATCCTGAGACACTCGTCTTTTCCAAATTGACGGATGGGGGAATTTCCTCTTGAGCAGGTTTCTTAGGCTCAGAGGCAGGCTGGATCTTACTCGAAGTTGGCACCTTCGGGATGACTGGGGGTTCTGGAGGCCTATTTTGTCTAGCAACCAACTCCAGTTACGATTATAATAGTTGATGGCCGTCAATTTTCTCAACTTCACCTCAACATCGGCGGTGGGCAAAGTCCCCCCATGAAAGCTAGAGTCTAAGTTCCGGGTGACCAGGACTGCCTCGCACTCATCTTTCGATTAAGCCTCCCAAGTCACCCGAACCACTGTATCTCGCATACCATGGTCGTTGTTGATCATGTTGACAATAACCTTTTTAACCTTGCTCAGGGGGTTGGGGGGGAAAAGTAGCGCACTTCTTTAGTGGTCTTCCTTAGCGAATATGCGGTGCTAAAGATCTCGTGCTGACACGCCTCATGAGTGTACAAATCACAGAGAGCCACAAACCTTAGTATCACATGCCAGTCCATCGCTGACAACTGAAAAGGAGCAACCTTGTAAAAAGTCAGAATGTCGCGGACAAACCTTGTCATCGGCAGCCTAAGTCCCAGTGCAAGAACCTGGGGATGCATATATACACTTTCCTATTAGTCGGGGCTAAGGAAACATCAACATCGTGGGGGGGTGGGGGTGCAAAACTCAATTTTTTATCCTCGGATTCAAACAAAAGTCATAGCTGGACAATTATCTATCCATCACCTCTTGATCACGGAGCTTGGAGGTTTTTAGATCGAAGTTCATTCCGATCCTGGTACGATTAGAAGCTCTCTTTCCCTTCCCGCGTCGCTGATCGAGCAGATTTTTCTCCTTTCTTCATTGTGACAGAAATAAGAAAACGACTAAGATCTGAGAACCATAAGATCAGAAGCGGACAAGAAAAAGGAAGCCGCAGATATTTGAAAAAATGCCAAGCCCCAAATGGTTTCCTTCTTAAAACCTAGGGAAATGAATCATCTCTCAATCAGAGCCTTACACATGTTACAGCGGATTAGATCAGAGTCATTGCTCCAGATAGGTGGTATCCATCTCGAACGCTGCGTTCTACAAAAGCAACGATGACCTGATCAATACTGCAGTGGATGTGACACATAGTTAAGGCTCTGCCAGCTTATAGAGCGACACACGCCACTACGAGATGAAACTTGAAGCAACAGTGATCGACACGTGTTCAGACCTAAAATTTCTATCTGCTCCTCTCTCTATTAGAGTTTCTGGAAACTTATAGCCCCCGAGGAAAAATTCCCGACCTCTTCCAAAGAGAAGGGAGCAGAGGTCGCATCTGTAGTGGTCACTTTCTGACCCGTCCGAGATCGTGTCATGTGTCTATCCAACCTCCAAGGGAAGCACGACGTGTGGCCACTTCCAGAATATCTAATTTAGAGTCTTCGTCCAATTCAAAATTCAAGTGGGTCGGGTAATTAGAAGAAGAGATAAATCCAGTTATGGGAGATCTCTACTTTAAGCCCAATCATCATTCAAACAGGGCAGTTATCCCTTAGGGACAGCTCATTCTCATTTACAGCAAGGTGCGGACCACCGGATAGAGATGAACTCTTACCTGTATCAATTCGAATCAGGATGTTCAGTTCAACCGCCACCAAGATAAGGAACGTATGTGTTCAAACTGAGCGGGACTCTCAAGCCTTATCTATTTGATATGACCTGTATAAATAACAGATCTCTCATAATGTTATGAGGGATGATCATAAATTGAATTCAGGAACATAACACACCTGAGAAGCTAACATGTAATCACCATGGTTATAGTGGAATTCTCCTCTCTCTCTCTCTCTCTCTCTCTCTCTCTCTCTCTCTCTCTTCATGGTTTTTCCCTTTCGGGTTTTCCACGTAAGTTTTGAGTGTTTGCGATTGCTTTCTATGATTTGATTATACCTAATCTATTATTTTGGTGTGTGGATTAATTCCTTAGGAATTTATCCACAACAGGCTTTTACAAAGTTTAGTCAGGCCAATCGACACTGAAAGTTTGACTTTCAGTCAAACTTTTCATTTAAGACTGGAAATAAGCTTAATTCAAAATGGCTTTTTTTTTTTGGGAAATGAGAATCTGAATTCAAACCTAATCTAATCCTATTAATGTACAATAATTGTAAAGGATGTAACTGTTTGTTTGTCGGTGTATGATACTAGTTAGTTATGTGAATATTATATATAGTTTGGATCTTGCAACAATGATCTTTTCATGCCCTTCTCGTTCATTTGATATTCACATCAGGACAGAGAAAAAAAACACATTAAAAGACTCACGAAGTGAGGTAAATGTCAAATGCCTTCTATTTTGGAAGGCACTAAAATGTGTGCTCAACAATATTGCAAGTGCTCAGTGCTAATGAGACCTAAGTTTCATGATGAAGATTGAGAGCCAAATTACAATTTTTGCTTAAAATATAAAAGCGAAAAAAAGAGAGGAGAAAGCATAGTTTCCTAAAGGTCTCACTATGTATCTTATCCCGTTTGTTATATAAAAAAAAGTTTTCTTATCATTCTAAGTTTTCTATTTTAGAGGAAATTGGGCAGTCACTTGGATTTTATAAGGACGTTCTCCAGAACTTGTTCTCGTAACTTCATAAGAGGGTTAACTATTAGATTTTCAGAGGTCTTATATTCGTTTTTCTATTTTTATAATAGTAATTTCAAAACAGGGCCGGTCCTACGGTAACAGGGGCCCTAAGCAAGATTTCAGATTGGGCCTTTTCATTATTTTTTTTGACAAATTACATCTAAAACATTCTTCTAATTTTTTAGCTGCAAAATTATTAATTATACTCTCATGTTCAAGCTTATCAATTATTTCACTTTCAATAGATAACATAGCTAAACTATTTAATCTTTCTTGAGACATTATCGATCAAAGATAATTTTTAATCAACTTTTACTTAGAAAAGATTCTTTTAGCTGATGCAACGTTACTGGCATAGGTAACAAAATTTTATAAGCATTACATGCATTTAAAAAGAAGCCAACCCTTCTTTTATATAATTGAGTACTTCTGTTACTTTTGTTGTTTCTTTCAGTAACATATCTTTTAAGATTTTTAATCGGGATGCTAATTCTTTTACATCAATATCGGGTTACAAGTTATGTTTTAGATAACTTTCAAGGTTAAGACAATAACATTTCGAACCTTCAACATCAAGTGATTTTAACTTATTCAAATCGAAAAAAAATTCAAAAACTTGCTCATATTATTGGAATTATTCAAACTTACTAGTGAGGGAAGAAAAGGCTACTACATATAAAAAGTAGTTTACTTTAAAAGATTCTAGAGCTGATTGTGCAAGTTCTTCTTCATCGATATTTTAATCGAAATGTCTCTTTCTAAGAATGATGCGTTTTCTCGTATAATAGGTTCAACTTCTAACACCTCTGTAATTTTCTTAGCTTCATTTATGACATCATTAAATCTAATTTCTCTATATGTTTCAAAAAAAAACTAATTAGGTTTTTAATTGAGCTATTAGCAGCATCAATTTGCATGTCCTCGATTTGAAGATTTTTGCTAATAATATTAACATGTAAAATAGTGTACCAAATACATAAGCCCAATAAGAAATCAAACTTTTCAATTTGTACAACTATACTGTCAGCATCACTTTTGGTCTATTATCTGAACTAACATTATTTGCTAACATTATTTTTTTTTCACTTCTATATTTTTCTCTCATGTTAGAACCATTATCATATCATTATCCTCTTATATTTTCAATACCAAGGCCGAGAGTTTCTAACACCTTTTTAAGTTTGTTAAAAAAATCCTAAATCTGATGTATCATCCACCTTCAAAAAGCCTAAAAAAAACTCTTCAATTTTTATAGGATTTGTTAAATCTTCTACACATCGAATTATATGTATGGAGTACAATCAAAAGTAACCGAAAAATATTTAACTTCTTTAGTTCTTTTGACGATTGTACTTTTGATCTCACCAGCTATCAAAAGTATCACTTCATTTTGAATTTTGTGACTAAGGTAATGATGATGAATTTCACGATTATGAATATGTCGAACATGTTCTTTCATTACCTGATCAAATTCTATATATGCTTCGATTAATTGATAAAAGTTTCCATTATTCTCATTATAAATTTTTTCATTGTCTACAAGAAATGCTTGATTAGTCCTAGCGAGATATTTCACAGTAGCAATTATTCTAACTAATACTTCTTTTCAATATTGTTTTTGCCTATTTATTCAATTTTGTACATCTTTATCAATTGTTAAACTTTTTTGCAATCGTGTTTCCAACTCTACCCAAGCACTTATGTTCATATGATACTCATTACTGATTTTATAACTTTTAAGTTTGAACTAAGATTTCTCCAATCATTAATTCCATCATTAACTAATTGAGTTCCCACAGGGTCCTGCTTAAATAACTTGCAATAAAAATAATAAATTTTATCAAAAGATTTTGAATACACTAGCTATTTTCTATCATGCTTCTCTCCATTTATTGAATCGAGTATAACGCGTGATAGGAAAATATCTAACAAAATTATCTTTAGAAAAATTGATACTCTTATGGGACTTTTTTTAACTAATAAATCTCTCATTTTTTATCAATATTTTTCCAAGTACTCAGATCATAACTAATATCATTAAAATCTATTTATTCTTCATTCCTATGTTTTTTAACAATATTCTCAATTCTATTTTCTTCATTAATATTCACATTCATATTCTCTTCATTATCGTCCTTATTTGAATTTTGATTGTTATTTTCTTCATTATCATATTCATCTTCAACAATATTTTCATTTTTATGTTCATTATTGTCATCTTCAACAAAATTATTAGCCCTATTTATTTCATTTTGTTCTTCATTCTGTTTAGCATGTCTTAAAAATATATCTAATGCTCTTATTTAAGATTGAATAAATTCTTGAACTTTTCATTTTTTTCTCGTTTAGCAAATCTGGATATGTATTTTCAAGGCATTATAACAAAATGAAAATGAAAAAAAAATACTCAATTAAACAAACTACAAACTAATTAATGCTAGTCAATCAATTGTAAACTAATTACTATAATTTAATGCAAACTAATTAAAAATTAATGCAAATTAATTAAAAAATAATGCAAACTAATTAAACAGTCTGAAAGCTAATTAAAAGTTAAAACAGACTGCGAACTAATTAATTCTAAACTGCTAATCAATCAACCATAAACTATTATCGTAATTTAATGTAAAATAATTAAAAATTAATGTAAACTAAATAAAAAAATAACACAAACTAGTCTAATGATACAAAGTAATTAAACAAGTAAACAATCTGTAAAAATATTGCAAAAATAAAAAGAGCCAAGAGCAAGAGGGGACCTCGAGGCTCGGGGTGCCACCACTGGGCTGCCAGAGATGGAGGGGGAGAGGGGGGCCTGGGGGTGTTGCCTGCCACTTGGGCCCCTATCTTGCCGCCACCTGTGGAAGGGGGAGAGGAGGGCCTAGAGGGTGCCACCGCCTAGGCCGTTGGGCTGACGGAGATGGAAAGGGGAGGGAGGCCTGGGGATGCCAGCGTGCCGCCCGCCGCCGCCTAGGGCCCTGGGCTGCCGCCGCCCGTGGAAGGGGGAAAGGGGGCTTGGGGGCATCTGGGCCCCTGTGCTGCCGCAGATGGAAGGGGGAGAGGGGTCTAGCGGTGGGGGTGTCGTCCACCGCCACTTGGGCCCTTGGCCTATCGCTGGGGATGGAAGGGGGAGAGGGGGCTTAGGGGTTGCCGCCACCTAGGCCCCTGGGCTACCAAAGATCGAAGGGGGAGAGGGTTGAGGGGGTGGAGGTGCATCATTGTTGCTCTTTGAAGAGTTGGAGAATTTGAAAAGGCGAAGAATTAGATAAATTTGTTGCTCTATTGAAGAAGTGAAGGGATGAAGGGGGGAGAGGGCCTGAAGGTGAAGAGATTGAAGAAGTGAAGAGTTGCTCTGTTACTGTTTGTGGCCTCGGATTGGTTCTACTTCTTACAACCACATTCTCTTCACATCTTCGAGGAGGTAATCAAAGCGTTTCTCACTCATTATGTCTCTCATCAGGAAATCAAGAGGAAAAATCACCATCTTCTTATCGTCAAGATGAGGCGGGCGACTGAAACCTATCTAGTAACCCCACACTTCCCGGAGCAGAAGAGTTCTGTTCTTACCACAACGGCAAGGGGCTAGGTTGGAGAATTTGAAGAGTTGTTGGTTACTGTTGGAGAAATTAGAATTTGGTAGAAAAGAAGAAAAAGAAAATAGATTATAAATTATTGAAAGGTGAAGAGTTGGAGAGAGCAATTAATTGATATTTTTTATTATCTCCAATTGTTCTGCACATATTTCAAGTGGTTTGTCATGATGTAAAGTAATTAATTATTTTTAAAGAGAGTAATAACTTAATTAAACTACTAAATTAATAATTATTGGGGGCCCTATTGATTTGGGGGCCCTAGGCGTCTCCTTTAGGTGCTTTATGTAGGGGGAGAGAGGGATTGTATGGAGGAGATCGGAAGCCAAAAGAAGCGAGGACGGCGTGAGAACAGAGACGAAGTTTATATCAGACCAGCAGCAGAGTCGATCGACTGCCCGGTCGACCGGTGTGCACAAAGCAGGGGCCCAGTCGACCGCCAGGTCGAACAGTGTGCACAAAGTAGGGGCCCGGTAGTGCACAGGATAGCTCGGTCGTCCGTTCGGTCGACCGTCGCAGGAGAACGGTCGATCGCCCGGTCGACCGACTGACATGATGAGACTCTCAGTTGAACACGGTCAACCGACTGGTCGACCGGTGCTTGGGTCGGTCGACCGCCCAGTCGACCGACAGGTGTATCTGGACGCGGATCTATTTCTCCTTTCTGGATTCAGACTTTGTTGATGAATTGGAGACGAATCCAATTGGGGTTTCCTAAATTCTTGGGACTCATTGGCTATAAATAAAAGAGCAGAGTCCTCTTGAATTGTATACAAGGTACAAATTGTATTGGTTGTTGATTCAATAAAATCTTTCTCCCTTTGCCCCGACGACGTAAGCAAATTGTCGAACCTCGTTAAATATTGTGTTTGCTTTCTCTCTTGTTTCCTGTTCTTGTTATTCTTGGGGTACTTCTCTGCTGCATCTATTGGGTTCCTCGCTGGTTGTTTCCTCACACGCAACAAGTGGTATCAGATCATCCCAGATTCATCGTGGGATCGTGTGTTGATTCCAAGAGAATTGGTTGCTGTTTGGCGGAGATCGTGTATCGATCTCGGAGCAGCGTTGGGACTGTTTGTGGAAACGTGTGTCGATCTCAAAACAGAGTTTGCATTTCTCAAGGAATCAGATTTGGTGGAGTAGATGTAGGCTGTCTAAAAATCACTAAAAGACAAGTCATCAAAAAGCAGAGTCTAAACTCCAGACGCAGGGCTAATCATAGCCATCTCTGAAGCATCAAGACGCGAGGGTCGAAACCCGCGTCTCCGCATCACTGCAACATCAAGACGCGAGGGTCGAAACCCGCGTCTCAGCATCACTGCAGCATCAAGACGCGAGGGTCAAAGCTCGCGTCTCAGCATCACTGCAGCATCAAGGCGCGAGGGTCGAAACCCACGTCTCAGCATCACTGCAGCATCAAGACGTGAGAGTCAAAACCCGCGTCTCAGTATTGCTTCAGCACCAAGGCGCGAGGGCTAAAACCCGCGTCTCAGTTATAACTGCCCTCGTTATTAGGTCAATTACTGCCCACATAATGAGGAAGTTACACCCATTATGGAGCATTTTTAGGGGGCACGTTCACCCCTGAAACCTCTATAAATAACCCCGTTTGCTAGGGAGAAGGGGTCGGTTGATCAGATAATTCTTGGAGAAGAATTTCACTTGTGAGCTGTAGAAGCCTCGAGACTTCCACCGAAAAGAAAGAGAGTTCAACTCTTCAAGCAACTTGCTGCGTACAAGTTAATCTTTGCCTACAATCTCTTTGAGATTCCTGGTCGATAGGAGCTGTGTTACTCCGTCTGCCATCCAAAGAGAGGATTCCCAAGAGGTCCTGATGTTCAACCGGTCAACGGAAAACAAGATTCACTTTCCACCGCCACATCAAGAACCCAGCATTAAATAAAGGAGAGATTCAAGTCTAAACATCTTCCCTCCCTTGCAGTCGGAGTGTTAATCCGCTGTAATCTTTCATTTGATTCAAGGAAATTTTACAAGGAAATTCCTCCCACCAAACAAGAGATGGCGACTGCGCTGGGGACTACTTTCTCTACTGACGAGCAAGTCGTGGCGTATGGTGACGTCACCTGTATGGAAAAAACGGTCGAATCACTTGTCGTAGAATTTGACCAGACGAAGTATGAAGAGTTCCTCTCTTCTGGCTCCAAGAGCCCAAAGGCAAAGGTCTACCGAAAAGTCTCTTCGGGGACTTGCTCTCAAGTTCGCTCCGAGATTCTCCCAGACACGACTGGTGAGAAGGATGTAGTAGCTAATCGCATCATGCGTAACGCCCACGCCAACGCCTCTCAGGAGGCCCGCATGGTTAACGTCCCTAACGTTCAGCCTGTTCATCCCCTTCCTCAGCGCCAGGTTACCGGGGGTTCCCTTCAACCCACACGACGTAACAGGAACGCTGAGCGGTGACAGAGGCGGCGTGCGCGTCAACTACAAGTTGGAACAATTGTTTGTCCAACAGAGATAGGACGCGAAGTTCAGACCAGTGTCTCTTCTGTACCATATCAGACACGTGAAGTCCGCGTTTGGCAACCTAAACGTGAGATTCACGATGCTTGCGTTTCTGAAGCACCGCTTCCCAAAACGCCAATGCAAAGTTCATGCTCTTTATCAAAGACACGAGACACGCGCTTCTATACGCGGGACCCAGCAACCCTGCGTTTCTTAAGCATCTTTGTCCAGATGCGATAATCGGCAATACGAGAGCCACGTCTCTTCTCAGCAGAGACGCCAGACTCGCGTTCCGGAGCCGCGACGCAAGAGTTGCGTTCATGAGCCCCGCGTCTCAGAACCCTGCGTCTCAGCTGTGCGAAGCAAGGAGAACTCTCGCAAGTTGAAAAGCCCTAGACAATCCGAGGATAATCTCTTCGATCCCCCTCCCGCGGATCTAAGGGATTATTTGACAAGGAAGAGAAGTTCTAGTCGGATCACTCCATCGTGTTGCTGCGAACGGCTTATCACAATGCTCTCTTAGTTCACGTGCAAGCCAGCAGTCTAAATTTAGACAGCTGACTCTAACTCGCCGATCAGCTAAAAGAAATCGCTCCCACAGGAGGAGGACTTTCTCTGACACTGAATACCCTAAATTCACTGCAAACATGACAAACAGGAGTAGGGGAAAGCAATCTGTGGTCAGCTCCGACGAGTCTGACACAGAACCGGAAGGAGTGTACCGACATACTCGCACTCGGAATGGGGTAATTCCCCGATCAATTACAGTACCCTGGCTCGGGATATTGAAGTAAATGACTCGCATTCCGCTATTGCATAGTCATAGGCTTCGAACTCTTCCATAGAGAAGGAGGCCTTTATATACATGACAAATACTCCTGAGGAGACAGCCAGGCGCTTGGAGCAGCAAGCCCAGGTCCAGAAGGAACAATTTGAGATGATTCGTGCTCAACAAGAATCTATCGATTCCCTCAAGCAGATGCTAGCACAATTGCTTGAAGATAAGAGGAAGTCAACCGACAAAGCCTCCTCTAAAAAGTCTAAAGGCAAACGAAAAGAGGGAGAAAGCTCATCTTCTGTACATATTGAGGAAAAAGAGCAATCTACTTCTGGCTCGTCTAAATCCTCATCTCAGGAAAAAAGACGACCGAGACCAGGGAAGGGTTCATTCTAAAAGAATAAATCAATTAGAGCAACGTCTTGAGGCCCTTACTAATTGAAAAGGCCTTCAAGAAGCAGGAGTGGTCCGGCCATATCCGGCTGATTGGGACCTTGTTCCATACCCTCCCAAGTTCAAAGCTCCGATCCTCCAAGCATTTGACGCAAAGGGTCACCGAACCAACATATCTACTACTTTAAGTCTCAGACAGGGAATGTGGTAGATAACGATGCCATCCTGGCACGTTTGTTCATCGACACCCTAACAGGGCTCACCTTTGAATGGTTCATGAAGCTCCCGGAAGGCTCCATTAAAAATTGGGGCAATTTGGAGAAGCTCTTTCTGACACGCTTCTTTGAAGACGACTCAGAGGTCACAATGCCTACTCTTTTGGCTACAAAACAGCGAAAGGGGGAGTCCGTCAAATCATTTGTAGAAAGATTTCAGAATGTAGCACTCCGATGTCCAAGCGGTATGACCCAGGTCACCCTGGTGGAAACATGTCGTTACAATCTACAAACTTCGCTCCTCGCCCAAATAGGAGTTGCTGAAAATCGCACCTGGAAACAATTGATCCAGCAAGGTGAACAGGCTGAAGAAATTGTCGCCCAGGTTAGGGCAGAAGAAAACAAACCCAGACCCAAAAGGCCGACAAGGCGTGCGCCAGACGCATCCCTTCAAACAAAAAGGAAGAATAACTTGGCGATAGAGACCAAATCCCCTTCAAACCTCAACCGGTCAAGGGAAGTGGATCTTCAAGTCAGCCGCGCGCCAGCAAGCAGTATTCCTTCAAGGACGAATATGTTGACTCAATGTTCAAGTTACTTAACAAGAGCAACAGACTGAAACTTCCTAAAGCTAGACGCCCTGAAAAAGTCGTAAAACCGATAATCCCAACTACTGCATGTATCATAGGATGCTGGGATACCCCACCAAGAGCTGTTATGTCTTCAAAGACATCCTTCAGGCTTTGATTGACGCAGAGATATCAAAACTCCGTCCAGACCAGAAAAAAGTGACGGCCAATATGACATCATTCCTCCAGTTTGGAAGACAACCTCCAACACCCTCTGGAGTAGTCCCCATTCCAAAAGGGGAGCTAAGAATGATCAACATAGACCCTCACCATCAGCAAGAGAAGGGTCTTGTACCTGTTCCCATACCTCAGGGAGAAGTCATGTGGGTTCATCCCGACCTTGTGGACGGCCAGCAATGGACCACTGTTACCAGCAGAAGGTCCAAAGGCAAAGCGAAAGCTTCGTCCTGTAATGTGGTGTGCTCTTCTTCCCGAGGAGCGAAAACTGATGTTCCCTTACTGACTGATTCAGAAGAGGAAACAATAGTTCTCACTACAGAACCCAACCAACTTGTGGCGGAAACTCGTTCGGGTCTGTCATATTTGAAAAAGTATGACGAAATGGCGGCAACTCCTCCAAAACCCGCTACAGAGTCAGCCAAGCCCTCCACAAAATAACCCATGGAGAGACAGAAAGAGCCTCAGTTTTCCAAAGTTCTCTCAAAAGACATCGCGGAAGGATCCACAACACCTTACGGCTTTGACGTCCTGACTCAACTGGCCAAATCCCGGCCCGAATCACTCTTTACGAGCTCCTGAGGCTATCGAAGTCAACCAGAGAAGCTTTAAGAGAGGCTCTAGCTAATGCTGAGGTTTTCATGACCAGGTACCAATTGGACCACAGGAGGAAGATGTAGAGGATTGCCTCCATGCATCCCAAAATGCTCCCTGCATCACTTTCACGGCAAATGATATGCAGGTTAAAGGGAAACATGATCGACCCCTATACTTCACAGAGTACATCGGATCATCTGAAGTAAGCCGTATTCAGGTAGATACAGGGTCTGCATTGAGCATTATGCCTCGCCGGGTCATGCAACATTTAGGGATTCCTACCCACCGGTTGAGCGCTACCCAGACGACCATTTATGGGTTCAATGCCAATGGTACCCGTCCAATGGGGAAGATCAAGCTCAAATGCCAAATTGGGGACTTAAAGTCGGAAGTGACATGCTACGTGATCGATGCCAACACCTCATTCAATTTGCTGCTGGGACGACCATGGATTCATCGTAATTCCATCGTTCCCTACTTCAAGTTATGAAATACATCGACGGGAGTGGAAAGGTACGAACGTTGATTGCCGAAAGGCATCCGTTCAAGGGAGTCGAGAACTATTTCACAGACTCTCTCCTGTACCGGGACTCTGTGGAAACGAACGAGATCCCGCAACCAGAGGAGCCGGACTCTGGTAATGAAGCCGACACCGAGCCAGAGAAATAAGAGTGCATGTGGGAACTAGATCCACTTGTAACGAGTATTAATAAGCTCGATGTTGATAACACCACCAATGATGTAGGCGAATGGTAATGAAGAATTAGATTTTGCTTATTTTTCTGTGTTCGCTTCTGATTCAGTGCCGTCAGACACTAGTACTGAAGTAGATGATGACGCCTGGTTGGCAATGGATGCTTTGACATTATTACATGTACCAATGAAGTCATCCTTCGAAACGTACCAAGATGCCGGTGATGCGCAAGAATCAGTATTCATGGTTCCAGCAAGACGGAAAGGCCAAAAATCAATTCTTTTCAGACGAATTAAATTCGAACCGATGTCCCGTGAAGAATCAGAAAGCGAGAAGGAACCCCCTCAGTTCGGTCATTATGAGCCAAATACACTCAGAATGATGGAAAGCATAGGGTATGATCTGACAAACGGTCCAGGGTTGAATTTCGGCAAAGGAAGGAGAACACTACTCTGATCTTTTGTGCCAAAAGAGAAAACCCTGATTATTATCATCAGACTCGCAGGGGGTTGGGCTATGTGTCAACTCCGATCCCATCAGCCTCTGAGTCTGAAGAGTCATTATGCCATAATTACTCATCAGGCACGTCATCGTGGGAGTCAGATGTTAGTATCGGCAACATCTTCATGGAACTTTAAGTGAATATGGTTTCAACAAGTCACCTAGAAGGCAGAGATGATGAAATGATCCAATCTGATACAGATCCTTGGATCAAACACTTAAATGCTCTTTGGGATACTCGCTTTGAACAGCGCGAGCCACCGACGGAGGATAAGGTTGCTCAGATTAATTTAGGAGATGAGGCTAATCCTAGGCCCATCTTTATAAGCAAAAGCCTGTCACCCTCTGAGAAAGAGGATTTAATATCTCTTGTGTGAGAATATGTAGATATTTTCGCCTGAAATTACGAGGACATGCCTGGACTTGATCCTCGAGTGGCTATGCATCGCCTCAACATTAATTCAGACGTAAAACCTGTCAAACAACAGTAGCGACGGTTCCGTCCAGAAGTAATGGAGGCAATTCAGTTAGAAGTCAAAAAACTTATAGATTCTGGCTTCATTAGGGAAGAACAACATCCTGATTGAGTAGCCAATATCGTCCCTATTGCCAAAAAGAACGGAAAGATCTAGATCTGCATTAATTTTCGCGATCTAAACAAGGCCTATCCCAAAGACGAATTCCCACTTCCAATCACGGATGTCATGATTGACAATACGTGTGGATTCGAGCGAATGTCCTTCATGGATGGATTCTCAGGGTATAACCAAATCAAAATGTATCCTGATGATGAAAAACATACCTCTTTCAGGACACCACTGGGGGTATACTGCTACACCATCATGCCCTTTGGACTAAAGAATGCGGGGACGACATATCAGAGGGCCATGAATGCCATTTTTCACGAACACATGCGCAAAACGGTGGAATGCTATGTTGACGACATTGCAGTAAAAAGTCACGCCAAAGGTGATCACATAGCCGATTTAAAGGCTATCTTTGACATCATGCGGACCCATCAGTTGAAGATGAACCCCACCAAATCCTTCCTGGGGGTGGCCAGCGGCAAATTCCTAGAGTTTGTGGTAACTTTCACAGGAATTCATTTGGACCCGGAAAAGGTTCGCGCCATTCAGGAGTGCAACCTCCACAGAATCTCAGAGAACTCAGGGGATTGTAAGGACGATTGGCATACATCGAAGGTTCATCTCAAATCTCTCCGGAAGATGCCAACCCTTTACCAAATTAATGAAAAAGGGTGTCTCGTTCATTTGGGACAATGCTTGCCAGCAAGCGTTTGAGGAAATTAAATAATACCTCACACAACCACCAGTCCTTACAGCTCCGGTGTCCGGAAAACCTTTCCTGATATACGTCCGAGAAATGGATCATTCTTTAGGAGCTTTACTAGCCCAAAACAATGATCAAGGACACGAATAATCAATCTATTATTTGAGTAGAACCATGATCGGGGCCGAACATCGATACAACCCGATCGAGAAGGAATGTTTGGTATTGGTGTTCGTTGTTCAGAAAATGCAACACTATTTGATAGGCCAAACTATAAACGTCATATCAAAGGTTAACCCTTTGAGGTTACTCATGACAAAGCCATCATCGTTAAACGGCCGATTGACAAAATGGGCCATATTGCTATCCCAATATGAAATGCGCTTTTTACCACAAAGAGCCGTGAAGGGACAAGCGGTGGCGGATTTCCTGGCTGAGCATCCAGATCCGAGGGCAGCCGTACTTTACGAGGATCTCCCAGACGAGGTCGCTGAAGTCTGCCTGACCCAGACATCTTTTGAAAGATAAGTGTGGCAACTTTTCTTTGACGGTGCATCGAGAACAGGCCCGAAAGGACATATCATAGCAGGAGTAGGGGTAGTACTCATCTCCCCACAGAGCTATGTGATTCCTCGAGCCGTCTCATTAACTGAGTCTTGTTCCAATAATGTAGCGGAGCACAATGCCCTTTTGATTGGAATGCAACTCGCCGATGAGATTTGCGTTAAAAATCTCGAGGCATATGGTGACTCTAAACTTATCGTCAACCAAGTTCGCGGGGAGTACGAAGTCAGACATGAAGATCTAGTACCCTATTACAACGCAACTGTCCACATGGTCGAGAGGTTCATGAGCTTTTACATCGACCATGTACCCCGCCAGCAAAATGCGCATGCAGATGCACTGGCGTCTCTCGCTGCCTCATTAGCCCTTCCAGCTAGAGTAGTAGAGATAATACTTGTCCACAGCCACGACCTGTGTTGCCCAAGAATCGCTTCTGAGGTTTACCAGAAGCCGACAGGAGATTGTCAAGTCAAAGAAGCTCTTGAGTCGTCAACCGGCCCAGAGCCTAGAGACTGGCGATTCCCTTACATTGATATGACTTGTACGGCATCCTGCCTGATGATACCAAAGAAGCGGCAGCCATTAGAAGGAAAGCCCCCAGATTCTACTATAATGCGATCACGCGAACACTGTATCGTTGATTGCATGACGGGATCTTACTTCGCTTCCTATCACAAAAAGAGGCACAGGAGGTATTGAAAGAAGCCCATGATGGCATGTGTGGAGCCCATCAACCTGGCCCAAAACTTGGGAATCGACTCCAAAGGTTAGGATATTATTGGCCTAAGATGATCACTGACGCTATCACTTATGCCAAAAGATGTCACGCCTGCCAAGTGCATGGTGATTTTATCCATCAAACAACAGGATACCTCCACTCTACAACTTCTACTTGGTCATTTGAGATATGGGGCATGGACGTAGTTGGCCCTATCAGCCCACCATCATCAAAAGGACATCGGTTCATTTTAGCCATAACCGATTACTTCTCTAAATGGGCTGAAGCCATTCTTTCGAAGGAGGTAAAGTCATCTGATGTGATCAAATTCGTTAAACATCACGTCATTTACCGCTTTGGTGTACCTCGACGAATTGTCCATGACAATGGACCCCAGTTCGTCAGTCAGGCTTTTCAGAGGTTCTGCACTAAGTTCAGAATTCAGAGTGTGTCCTCAACGGCATACTACCCCGCCGCTAATGGTCTCGCAGAAGCTTTCAACAAGACCATTGGCAAGCTTCTTAAGAAATTCGTCTCGAAAAGTCAGTGTGACTGAGACGACAAGTTAGGTGAATGCTTATGGGCCTATCGCACAACTGTTCGAACCCCAACTAAAGCTACGCCATTTTCTTTGGTATATGGGTGTGAAGCCGTGCTTCCACTAGAAATCCAAATTTCATCTCTACGCGTCGCCTTGACAGCAGAGATGACAAAGGAAGAGAAGCATCAACTGTGACTCCAA
Organism: Agave tequilana; assembly: GCA_038442645.1. Lineage (NCBI taxonomy): Eukaryota > Viridiplantae > Streptophyta > Magnoliopsida > Asparagales > Asparagaceae > Agave > Agave tequilana. Next base: position 26,964 of record JAVJIF010008885.1, on the reverse strand, counting down.
GAATTGGAAGTCTTAGATGATAAACGTCTGCAGGCCCAACAACAAATCGAGCTCTACCAAGCCCGGATTATCAGAGCCTTCAACAAGAAAGTTAAGGCGCGAACTTTCAAGAAAGGTGACCTTGTCTTAGCCGTCAGAAGACCTATGGTGATGACACATAAGACAAAAGGAAAATTCTAGCCCAAATGGGAAGGACCATTTGTAGTAGAGTCAGTCTACTCAAATGGAGCATATCGCCTCATAACTTCAAATGGCGATACACTCATGATGCCGATCAAGGCAGATTCTTGAAGAAGTACTTTCCTTGAATAGTATTTTTTTCTGATCAAGTTAATATTACACCTCTGATCAAAATTTCAGATCCAAGAAAAGTTTCTTTCCTTTACAAGGTCACATCACGATAGACCAGTGACAAGCTAATTGAGTATTGACTGCACAGTGATGTATGATGTACATATTGAGAAAGCAACAAAAGGCGAAAATTGGTTTTAGTATTTCTACCTTCATTGACGTCCGACGCCTCCGGCGGCTAAGGACAAAGGAAAATGTTGGCTTCTAAGCCCAACATAAGTCTTCAACAACTCATCATGCTGAGGGGAATAGTATGGCTAGCCCAACTCAAACGGTAGTTGGTAAAGGCACACCAAATCCGTTGATAACTAAGGGTTTGCTAAAAATCCTAAGTGGACTTGGTCCCACTCCCTCCTCCAAAATCTCTTACTAATTCTCATACACGGAATGGTAGGTCCATAAAATATAGTCACTGCTACGTTAACATTATACCTCTGGCAATGAAAAATCTCAATACTCACTAGTAAGTGCAAATCTTACTTGTCTCAGTTCTAGATGGAGTAGCAAGTCGTAAAATTTGTCAAGTTAACACTACACCTCTGATACTTCAAACTTCACTTGTCAACTCTCATCAATAGAATGATAAGTTTTCAAAATTGCTTATATCGTAAATCAATCACTATCAAGTTAAAATTACACCTCTGACATTTTAAATTTCACTTGTCACTTCTCATCAGTAGAATGGCAGATCCTCAAATTGCTCCCATCACGAGCTAATTTCTGTCAAGTTAATACCACACCTCTGACAAATTACTGTTAAGTTTAACATTACACTTCTAACAGTGATTGAGTTATTGCCAAGTTCAATATTAAACCTCTGACAGTCATTGTCCCTCAGACTTCCATATCGAAGCTGAAATAAACGATGCTAAGTTTAACATTACATCTCTAGCGTCCAGGTCATTGCTAAGTTCAACAATACACTTATGGCCATGACCTTCCCTCGGACTTCCTTGTCAAAGTCGAGACGACCAATGCCAAGTTCAAAATTATACCTCTAGCATTACCCTCACTTCCAAGTTAAACATTACACCTATGACAGTGACACTTTCAGTTTTCCCAAATGAAGCTGGAACATTCTTGAGTTAAGTTAATATTACACCTCTGACTCACACACTTATCAAGTTAACATCACACTTTTGACAAGACTATATTCAACCCGTCAAGTTAATATCACACCTCTAACGGAAAAAATCCTCTTAGATCCCCATGAGTCTAGTCTCACTTGTTATTCTCGTCAACAGAATAACAAGTTCACTTAAAAATATTGTCAGGTTAATATTACACCGTTAACAGTGTTTTCACTAATTTACTAGCTGGGTCTTAGTCAAGTTAATTCCAAACCTCTGATGAAAACTCATCCTCCCTGGGGGTACAAATTCTACTTGTCATTCTCATTTATAGATTGGCAGGTCTATAAGAATTATCTTACTTCTGTCAAGTTAATATCACACCTCTGACAGCATTGTCGAATTTTCTGAAATAGGATTTTTTTACAAACTTTGACTCGTTAAGAATATTATCATATTTTTAGCAAGCCAAAGATCCTTTACTTCTATTCGTCTGACTTTCAATACAAAAAGGGAATTCAAGACAATGGAAGGGGACAAAAAAATGTCGCTTTTGTTTATGTCCAGACATATGAAAGTGATACAAGACGCTCTCTTATAAAATAAGATTGAGTGTTACAATAAAGGAGTACAAAGAAGTCCCTCTCTCTCAATAAAAGGTTGCACTCACTCCTTGAAGCATTCTCACCACTCCAAATACAAGATGTTTGGAAGGACGCCAAAGAAGGGCTGAGCACTATGGTGACGATCGGATGCTGATTACATCATGATGCATGACGTAAACATCGAAGGAGTCCACGTTGGCCAAGAACAACGGAGTTTCTTGAGGTCGAAATGTAGCAAAGCCTTCTGATTCCACTCGACCAACTGGTATAGGTCATGACCCTTCGTTGATGAACATCTCTATCACCAGAAAGTCATCCAATGAGTATGGATTTTTCGTCGATGTCACTTCTGGGATAAGACTGGTGAAGGGAGAATCTGAGACCTTACAGGTGTGTCCTCTTTCCAGTGACCTGCAAGAGGACCATACACACCACCATATCCACTGCCATACCCACTGTGATCATGACGAGCCCGGGGGTACTGTCGGTGCATTATGTCCAATGAGGTCTTGACGGATGTCATCAGTCGCGCAAATCCTCATCTCCCATAAAGAGGAGCTGTGACTTCTCCTCCAATGGTCGACCATCGAACAAGTTCGTTGGCCGATATATTCTCTCAAGGGCCCAGCAAATATGCGAAAGGATGATTGAGGCTACCTGCGAGAAGTAAAAATCAAAAGGTTAGAATTTTGAAATAGAAAGATTGAAGAACAGACGCGGCTATAGCTATAAACTTCAGACGCAGGGATGACTCGCGCAGAAAGTCAAAATCCTGTTGCGACAGAAACAGACGCGATCGAAATTATGGATTTTAGATACACACAGAACGCGGTCTAGTATTAGACCCGCGTCCAAAATAATTGACGCAAAGGGAACCAGACGCGAAAGTTGCCACATCCTTGTTCGAGAAACAAGGGTTGCTACATCCAAATCTGAAGCCCTTGACCAGAATTAAAGTTCTTTTAAGTCAACAACCTCAAACGCGAGCTCTATATACAAAGCTCGCGTCTCACAGTTCAGGTACAGAGTTCATCACACTTGCGTCCAAAGGACTTTAAGTTAGAGTTCAAACTCAGTCAATTCGCGCTTCATCAAGAAATCTAAAAGGCGCAACTTCCAAATAATGGGTATATCAGTCAGACCTCAACAGAAGGTCAGATTACGATCAGCGCCACCTACATGCCCAAAGTGGCACTTTTTGGACAAAGGGTTGGAGGAGTATCGTACTGCAAAGAGAACAACACTTGATTAGAAACCCAAAAGAAAATGGCTAAGTGTTTGAAAATTAAACGCAGGGGGAATCCAGATGCAGAGACCAGCAAAATCTGCGTCCAGACTCAAAGAATGCGAGGCTTGTATGAAGCCCGCGTTTCAAAATCCAGAACTTAGAAAAAATTTCTAAGTATAAGATTCAGACGCGAGATTCATTAAAACTTGCATCTGATCTTACAAGACACAAGAATTATAAGAAGTCTGCGTCTGAACTCCTCACACTTAGAAAAAAATTTGAGTGCTGACTCAAGACACAGGGCTCAATGAGGCCCGCGTTCAGCAAACAGATACGGACTCAGATTGATGAAACAAAGATGCAGAAGTCATCAAACTCGCATCTTGTCCACCAATTCAAGAACCACGTTTGACGATTAAACACGGGCACGAGCCCCGTGTTGGCGGTTCACATTCAAGAGGGACTTAGGAGTTGAAAGAACTCTATAAGCCCCTTTAATGGCGGAAACCCAGATCAGATGGTTGTACTACCTGAAATAGGGGCCTCCTGCGTGGAAGAACCGCCCATTTGAGTCTCAGGAGCAACAGCCTTCGAGGACGAAGCAACATGCTTGGCTTTTTGTGCCATCGCAACCGTGAAATCGGTGTTGAAGATGGTGAAAACGGAAAAAAAGCTTTGAGCTTTTCTTAACCCTAAAAGGCTCAGCGAAGAAGAAGAGTCTAATGATGACTCTTGAAAGACTGTTATTTTTTATAGGCACAGTGATTCGCAGAGATACGCGGCGCTTGGCTCGATGCCTAATGCCTGTCTGACGCGTGGCATGCATATTAAATGCAGCGCAAAATTTGCGCGCCAAAAGGAAGATGTCCCCTCAATTCTGCTAGACGCGTGGCAACGCGCCCACAACACGGATTCGTGTTCAACAGAAAATTACGTCCTTCCGAAGATCGCGCCTCTTTAACTAGGCAAAGTCGCGCCTACTTCACCGAGCGAAAGCTGCGTCTTCATCCCAAAAGACGTATCCTTACAAGAGGCGCGTCTTTAAAGCAGCATGACCACTGCGTCTATAGGACTTGAATTCAGTCCTTACTTCTGCAATTCAGTTCAACAATACACTGGCACAAGTAGATGACTGTTTACCCCTGGTTCAAAGTACACCAACAACAAACTCAGAGCACTGGGGAGGTCTAGACTGTGTATCTAGATACTCGCCACGATCATTTCTGGTGGCTTCAAAGGGTTTCACAGTACACTCACGAAGATCACATTCCAGACAGGATCAAGCTCAGAGCATCTCAAATGATTATCAGTCCAATCATGAGAAGTATGAACTCAACCAAAGTCCAAAGTATTTCAAAATCCGTCCCAGTCAACCGCGGAATATCAAAAAATTTGGAGGGGATTCTGTAGGCTGTCGACAAGTCATCAAAAAGTAGAGTCTAAACTCCAAACGCAGGGCTAATCATAGCCATCACTGCAGCATCAAGACGCGAGGGTCGAAACCCGCGTCTCCGCATCACTACAGCATCAAGACGCGAGGGTCGAAACCCGCGTCTCAGCATCACTGCAGCATCAAGACGTGAGGGTCAAAACCCGCGTCTTAGTCTTACTTCAGCTCCAAGGCGCGAGGGCCGAAACCCGCGTCTCAGTTATAACTGCCCTTGTTATTGGGTCAATTACTGCCCACAAAATGAGGTTGTTAACCCCATTATGGAGCGTTTTTAGGGGGCATGTTCACCCCTGAAACCTCTATAAATAACCCCGTTTGCTAGGGAGAAGAGGTCGGTTGATCAGATAATTCTTGGAGAAGAATTTCGCTTGTGAGCTGTAGAAGCCCCGAGACTTCCACCGAAAAGAAAGAGAGTTCAACTCTTCAAGCAACTCGCTGCGTACAAGTTAATCTTTGCCTACAATCTCTTTGAGATTCCTGGTCGACAGGAGCTGTGTTACTCCGTCTGCCATCCAAAGAGAGGATTCCCAAAAGGTCCTAACGTTCACCTGGTCAACAGAAAATAAGATTCACTTTCCACCGCCACATCAAGAACCCAGCAATAAACAAAGGGGAGATTCAAGTCTAAACATCTTCCCTCCCTTGTAGTCGGAGTGTTAATCCGCTGTAATCTTTTATTTGATTCAAGAAAATTTTACATGGAACTTTCTCCCACCAAACAGTAGATCATTTCGGAAACTCTTCTACGGTTTCACTTTGAGGTAACGATCCTATCTTTATCTAGTTTTTTTCTAACTCCATTTGCTTTCGCAATGCTTTGAGGGCCCACATCCTTTGAAGATTGATGTGGTGAAGTTTATGGCAAGAACAACTTTAGCATGTGGAGGTGTGAGGTGATAGATGCACTGACGACATCAAACCTCGAGGATACTCAACCATTGCAGAAAAACGTGATTCTACTTCTGAAGAAGATTAGGACAAGATGAGCCAAACTGCGTGTGAGTTGATCATGTCTTATTTGACACAAGACATCAAGTACCATATGTTACATGAAACATCTGCTAGGCAGTTATGGGAGATCCTGAAGAAGAAGTATCTGACGAAGAGCATCGAGTCACGGCTGCAATTGAAGAGGAGACTTTATCGCTTAAAGATGAAGAGAGGACTCTCTATTGATGAACACATGAACAACTACACCAAGCTTCTTACAGATCTAGTTAATGTGGATGTCGGGATTGATGAAGAGGATAAGGCAGTGATTCTTTTGAATTCTCTTTCGAACGAGGAGTATGAGACCTTTACTCTTACCTTGATCAATGATAGAAAAACACTTAACTATAATAAAATGTCAGCTGCTCTTGTAAATTATGAAGTAAGAAGGCAAAATAAATTATCCTCTCATGGGAGTACATCTGTAGAGGCGTTGGCGGTAAGAGACAGAGGGTCAAATAGGAAGGGCAAATGTGATCGTGGGAGATCAAAGTACAGACTAAGTTTCATAGATCTGAATAAGAACCAGTGCGCCTTTTGCAAAAAACTAGGACACTGAAAAGTTGATTGTCTAAAATTCAAAGGTAAGAAGACAGAGTCAAAGATTGAGGCAAACCTCACACGGGTGCTCAGTACTCACGCCAGTACTTTGCAGGCAGGTGGATCAGACTCAGACTCATCGGTATTCTTTTTCTCTGTTACTACTCCTATCGTTGGTTACTCAGGAGATGCTGAGCGGATATTAGACATTAGAACTACCACCATGTGTGCCCGAACAGGGATTGGTTTTCTAGCTTCGAGAAGCTAGATGGATGTTCAGTTATCATGGGTGATGATCACCCATGTAACATGAAAGGTATAGGAACAATCCAGATCAAGATGTTCGATGGGAAGATACGAGAATTGAAAGAAGTGAGCTATGTACCTCAACTTAAGAGAAATCTTATCTTTGTTAGTGCTTTGAAAAGATTGGGTCTTGAGACATCAATAAATGATGAAATTCTCAAGATGATCAAAGGCTCAATAGTGGTTCTGAAGGGCGTCCGTTGGAATAATCTCTACGACTTGAATGATAGTACTGTTACAGGACAGGTGGCGACCTCTACTGATACAAATGATGACTCAACCAGGCTATAGCATATGAGGCTCGGACACACAGGTGAAAAATCTTTGCAAGCTCTTGCAAAGTAAGGACTATTAAAAGGGGTCAGAACCTGCAAACTAGATTTCTATGAACATTGTATCATCGGAAAGAAGATCAAAGTGAATTGGTACAGCGACTTACTGCACCGAGGGGATTCTGAATTATGTTCACACCGATATTTGGGGACCTACCAAGACTGCATCCATTGGAGGTAACCACTACTTTGTGGCTTTCATTGATGATTATTCTAGGCGATGTTGGGTATATACCATGAAGCATAAAAGAAAAGTCTTAGAATTATTTGTGGAGTGGAAGAAGAATTTGGAGAAAAGCACGGAAAGGAAGATCAAGGCCATCCAGTCAGATAACGGAGGTGAGTATAAGTCTAATCTTTTCCTAAAGCTATATCGTGATGAGGGCATAGACAGGCACTTCACAGTAAGGGAAACACCATAACAAAACGGGATAGTAGAAAGGATGAATAAGACTTTGCTAGAGAAGGTCTGTTGTATGTTATCTAATGCCAGATTATCAAAGAATTTTTGGGCTGAGGCATTGGCATATGCTTGCTATCTTGTTAACAAGTTACCTTCGTCTGCGATAGGAGGTAAAACTCCTCTAGAAGTTTGGTCTAGAAAGCTGCTCAGGACTATGATTCGCTTAGGGTATTTGGTTGTCCGGCGTACTACCATGTTAAAGAAGATAAGTTAGACCCAAGAGCGAAGAAAGGAGTGTTCGTAGGATTCAAAAGAGGAATAAAAGGCTACAAGATCTGAGATCCTTAGGACAGAAAATTTGTTCTCAACAGAGATGTCACATTTGATGAGACTTCAATGTTGAAGTCTACAATCTCTCAGCAGGTGGAGTTTGAAAGGACCAAAGAGGTATCGCAACAGGTGGAGAGTGATGCTACTTCACCATCTCTAGAAAGGTCAGTATCTTTGGAGATCATACTCAAGGTGACACGGGGTAGTGATCAAGTAGCCGAGCAGGATGCTGATGATGATGAGGATCAAGGACACGTTATGGGTGATGTCCATGAATATGTTGCAGTTGGAAGACCCAAAAAAATTCATGCAAACCAAGTTGGCTCACAACAGATATGATTGTGGCCTATGCTCTCCCAGTCGTCGAAGAAGCGATCTCATCTACATATAGGGAATCTGAAATCAGCTCAGAATCGAAGATGTAGAAAGATGCCATGGAAGAAGAGATGAGTTCTCTACACAAGAACGATACTTGAGAACTGACAGAGTTGCCCAAAGAAAAGAAGGCAATTGGATATAAGTAGGTATATGCAAAGAAACAGGGATCTCTCAAGGAAGATACTTTACACTACAAAGCCAGGTTGGTGGCAAAAGGCTACGCACAACGAGAAGACATTGATTACAACGAGGTATTCTCCCCCATTGTAAAGCACTCGTCAATTCGAATTTTACTGGCGCTGGTAGCACAGTATGAGTTGGACCTTGACCAGCTCGATGTGAAGACCGTCTTTCTTCATGGAGATCTTGATAAGGAGATCTATATGACTTACCCGATGGGGTTCAAAACTGCAGGTAAGGAGAACATGATATGCAAGCTGAAGAAATCACTGTATGAATTGAAACAATCTCCTAGACAGTGATACAAGCGTTTTGACAACTTCATCAGAGGAAAAAGGTACACACACAGTCATTATGACCTGTGTGTATATTACAACAAGCTATATGAAGGAGAGTACATCTATTTACTGTTATATATAGATGAAATGCTTATCGTTTCTAATAGCATATCCATAATTGATAAATTGAAGAAAGACTTGTCTTCTGAGTTTGAGATGAAGAATCTTGGTGAAGCGAAGAAGGTGGTAGGCATGGAGATTGAGCGAGACCGAAGAAGTGGCAAGGTGAGCTTGATACAAAGGGGTATTTGTAAAAGGTACTTCAGAGGTTCAACATCGATGGTGATACAAAATTTGTAAGTACACCACTGGCTCCTTATTTCAAGTTAAAAGCCATTATGTCTCCAACTACTGTTGAAGAACGTGAGTACATGACTCACGTGTCGTATGCCCGCGCAGTTGGTAGTTTGATGTATGTAATAGTCTGTATAAGATCAGACTTGTCACAAGCTGTCTCGATGATTAGCAGATACATGCATGATCTTAGAAGGGGTCATTAGGAGGCAGTAAAGTGGGTTCTACGGTACACTAAAGGTACTATAGATATTGGATTGGTATTCGAGAAAGATTCCATAGGTAAGCAGGAGTGTATCAGATATGTTGACTCCGATTATGCAGGAGATCTTGACAAACACCGGTCTACAACGGGGTATGTGTTTACACTGTCTTAAGCACCGGTGAGTTGACACTCTATTCTATAATCTACTGTTGTATTGTCTACTACAGAGGTCGAGTATATGACCATGATGGAGGCTATGAAGGAGGCAATATGGTTTCAAGGGTTGCCAATGACTTGAGGATTGAACATGATCTGTTAAAAATTAATTGCGATAGCAAGAGTGCTATTTATTTGGCGAAGAACTAGGTGTATCATATAAGGACGAAGTACATAGATGTCAGGTTCCACTTTGTTCGGAGATTCTTGATGAAGGTGATATTGAGTTACTAAAAATTCACACAAATGAGAATCCCGCAGATATCCTTACTAAGGTAGTGTCAAGAGTGAAGTTTACACATTGTAAAGAGTTGCTCTATATCCTTCCAATTGCTTGAGCTCGTTGGAGCTCGTTTAGCTAAACTACGTATGGCTTGATCCCTTCGGCAAAGTACGTAGGCAACTACACTGGTGCAGCCACTTTTGAGTTGACAGATACTATGATGAGTTCGGCTCAGATCTGAGAAATCTTCACCGAGGTGAAAAATTGTAGGGAGAGAGGAGAATTGTATAGAGGAGATCGGAAGCCAAAAGGAGCGAGAATGGCGCGAGAACGAAGACGGAGCTTATATCAGACCTGCAGCAAAGCCGATCAACCGCCCAGTCGACCGATGTGCACATAGCAGGGGCCGGTCGATCGCCCGGTCGACCGGTGTACACAAACGTGCACAGGATAGTGCACATGATAGCTCGGTCGATCACTCAGTCGACCGTAACAGGAGAACGGTCGATCGCCCAGTCGACCGACTGACATGATGAGACTCTCAGTTGAACACGGTCAACCGACCGGTCGATCAGGTGCTTAGGTCGGTTGACCGTACGGTCAACCGACATGCGTATCTGGGTGCGAATCTGTCTCTCCTTTCTGGATTCAGACTTTGTTGATGAATTGAAGATGAATCCAATTGAGGTTTTCTAAATTTCAGGTACTCTTTAGTTATAAATAAAGGGGCAGAGCCCTCTTGAATTGTATGCAAGGTACAAATTGTATTAGTTGTTGAATCGATAAAATCTCTCTCTCCTTGCCCCGAGGACGTAGGCAAATTGTCGAACCTCGTTAAAGATTGTGTTTGCTTTCTCTCTTGTTTCTTGTTCTTATTATTCTTGGGGTACTTCTCTGCTGCATCTATTGGGTTTCTCGCTTGTTGTTGCCTCGCGCGCAACACTTTACCTAGGGCCGGTCCTGTCTCAAAATTGGTATCTAGGACTCCACTTTCGTTAGTTTCTTAAACTTTCCGTTAGTTTGTTGGTTATCAAATTTCGGATCAAAACGTCCTTCTCCACCTCTTAATAATAGTTCTCATCCTCATTTCAAAATTAAACTCATCGACTCTCTCTCTCTATCTCTCTCTCTCTCTCTCTCTCTCATGCTAGCGAGCTTTATGTTTTCTCTTGCACTAATGCAATGAAATTAAAGATATAAAAAATATGTATGTATATTGATAGGTAGTAAAAAGTGCATATTTTTCAATACATTTACTATCACATTTTCATATTTATTCCTATAATTCTGCACATTTACTAATATTTTATTATTTATTGTGTGCAGGCCTTGAGAAATAAAAATAAAAGAATAAAGCCTTAAAAGAAGCCCAAAAGCCATGTTTAAAGCCCAATGCAAAAGTTGCAATTATCAAATGTCAAAATTGCAATTACTAAGGGCAATAGTTGCAAATACTAAAAGAAGAGGAAGGATAGACTTCTATTCAACCCTAAATACTTGCAGGATGAGGATAAAAGCCAAAGAAAGAGAGTGCAAGGATGAAATTCGTTTTGAAGAGATTTGGATCTAGGGTAACTTGGTTCCCAAGTTATCCCGAAAATTCAAGATAAAGAGTCGAGATACAACTTTCAGAAACATAAACCCAGATGGACAGACCAGAGGAGAACGCGCGTGGCCAGGGAGCCAGCTAAGGCCGCGGAAACGCGGCCCAAGCCGCGTTTCCGCGGCATTTTGGATGAGTCCGGGTACCAGTTTTCTTGGTGGAGTCGTATTGGGACTCTACCTCCTTCTGCACCTATAAATACCCCTGCTGAGCAACAGAGAAGGGCGTACAGCGAACTACAGAGCAAAAATCTAGGGTTTTTAGGCTAACTTGTAATTTAGGTTAGGTTTTATTTCGTTTTCTTTTGTAATTTTTGTAACTGAGAGGAGAGGATGCTTTCATGGAGGAAGGAGTTCATACTTGTACTGAGGTGACATCGGTGTAAGTCTTACTTTTCCTCTATTGTTAATAAAAATCTGCTCAAAGTTTGTCTTTATTTCTATTTTTGTTTTTGTTCTTTTATTCTTGTTCTCTATTCTTGTTCTACTTTAATTCTCTATCTGATATCTTGCAAACCATGAGATCCGATCGCTTCGAAACTGCCTAGCCGAAGAAGTGCCCTTGATGGCTTATGGAGATGAACAAGCCTTCTCTTTAGTTTGTCTTTTCTTTTCGTAGTATAGATCGGAAAGGTGGAAGATCCTATACGCCATACTTGAATGCCTTCCAAGACAAGGTAAGTCGTTGCAACAGAGCAAAGGTAAGCATGGCAGAAGAGGTAGGTATGTGTTTAATTTTCTTTCTTTATTTCTTTAGTATAGATTACCACATCTTCCACATCTTCCAATTTCTTTCCTGACTCATTGTAAATACCGCTTCTACTTCTCCATCTTCTTAACCTACACTTTCTTTCTAACCTAACTTTTCCTTTTAATAACTAAAAGAAGAAATTTTTAGAGAACTTACTTAAACGCTTCCATCGCTAGTCCCTCCCTGAGGATCACTGTATGACCCGGGAAAGGAGAGAGACAGGAATATTGCAGTAAAAGTTTTCCTTGAATCAAATGAAAAGGATTACAATAACAACTGTTCCTTCCGGTTACAAGGGAGGGAGGATATTGAATCTTGAATCCCCCCTTTGTTTAAGGCTGGGTTTTCTTCGTGTGGCGGTGGAGAGTGAATCTTGTTCTCCGTTGACCGGATGACCGTCCTTCAGGGATCTCCTCTTCGGCCGATAGAAAGAGTAACTCAGCTCCGTCTACCAAAACTCTAAAAGAGAAGGTAAGCGAAGAGTAACTTGTACGCAGCAAGCTAGCTTGAAGAGTCAAGTTCTCTCTCTGTTGATGATCTCTCCGTTGTCCTCTTTCCTTCTTTTTGATTGCCAAAAGTCCGACCTCTTCTTCATAGCGACGGGGCTATTTATAGAGGTCTTAGGGGTGAACGTGCCCCCCCTAAAAGCGCTCCACAATGAGGGGCCACTTCCCGCTACTTGTACGGTGACTGGCCCCGTAATCCGGGTGGTTACAACTGAGGCGCGGGTCTAGCAAACGCGCCTTGATGCTGAGACGCGGGCGTCGAGCCAACGCGCCTTGATGCTGAGACGCGGGCGTCGAGCCAACGCGCCTTGATACTGAGACGCGGGGTGTCGAGCCAACGCGCCTTGATGCTGAGACGCGGGTGTCGGGCCAACGCGCCTTGATGCTGAGACGCGGGTCATAGTCCCTCGCGTCTAGAGCTTTTCAATGGCTTGTCCTTCAGTAACTTTTGGACAGCCTACAGAACCCCCTCCAAAGTTTTCGATATTCCGCAGTTAACTGGGACGGATTTCGAAATACTTTGGACTCTAGCTGAATTCACCTTCATGGCTGGACTGTTGATGCTCCGGGTTCGATCTTATCTGGAGTTGGTCTTCGTGAGTGTACTGTTTGAACTCTTTGAAGCCACCAGAGTTGATCATGTTGAGTGTCTAGATGCACAGTCTAAACCTCCCCGATTGCTTTTAGTCTGTCACGGGTGTGCTTTAAGCCAGGAGTGGTTAGTCGTCTGCTTGCGTCAGTGTACTGTTGAACTGTTTTTGCAGAAGCAGGAGGCCGAACGTAGGTTCTTTTTGAAAGCCGAGATGGTACTGCTTTAAAGACGCGATTTCTGTAGGGTGCGTCCTTTGGCAATAGAAACGCGCCCGATCTTCCATGAGGCAGACGCGATGTTGGGCTCGCTGGGTCGGACGCGGACTTCGTAGAGAGACGCGACCTTCCGAATGCATTTATGGAGATGCTGACGGGGCACGACTTTGAGTCACGTGGACGCTCCTCTAAAACGCGGGTGAACGCCTTCCAATTTGAGAAAGGGGACGCGGATTCTTGGACGCGGCTTTCCCATCTGCGTTTAATGCAGCCGGACGCGGCTTTCCCATCTGCGTTTAATGCAGCCTGACTTAAAGATTTTTAGAGATCTCTGAACGTCAAGTCTTCGTCAAGTCTTCGCTGACGATTGGGAAACCGGGTCATCCGTTGTTTCCCGAAGCAGTTGTCCACGCGTCGGTTTTCCATTGAGCTTGGGCGTTAATGCCCTTTAATGCAAAACGGCGCTGACAGTTTGAGATCAGCGCCTGCGATGCTTCCCGAAGCGACGTTCCACGCGTCAGCCTCCCATTGGGTTTTGACGGTCGTGCGGTCATTAAGGCCGGCGGTTTTAATTAATGAACCATTAATGACCGTTATCAGGAGTTGCCTATAAATAGGACTCACCCGCTTTCTTTAACAGCGGCTGCTTAGACCGTGCTCTGTTTGAGAACGAGTACTCTGAGGGACTCTGCCTTCTCCCTTCAAGGACCCTATCAGGGGTTTGCCTCCATGGATGAAGGTGCCTCTGTGGATGAAGATGACCCAGAGCTTTCATGCTTCTGTTTGGTCTCTTCAATGGATTATCACTGTCAAGTGATTTCAATGGATGGAAGCATCTCTTTGAGCACTTTTTACGTCCGCGTCTCAATGCAGATAGTTCAACTCTTAACAGAGGCTTCTGCGGGTATGCCATGCCCACTTACCATGACATTTTAGATCCAACCAAGTTTGAATTTCAGTACGCCCCTTAAAGAGATATCATCTGGACCTTCTTGTGAAGTTGCGGTTGGTGCATTCCTTCTGGAATTTGCGCCACCGACTTAAACTTCCTTGGACGCGAATATAGAAGTCTGTGGTGCTTGGCCACGGCTTTACTCATGAAGCTCGCGTTTTAAGGCCACTGACTTGGATGAATTCCAACTCGGGTTCAAGGCTTCAGACTCGAATCTTGCAACTCCTGTTCCTCCAACAGAGAGATGGCAGTTTTCGGCGTCTGAGTCTTATCGTGTTTCGCAGATGCAAATCTTAGACTGCGTTTGAATCCTGTGTGTGCGTCTGCAGTCACCGCGGGGATTTGGTTTGCTGCGCGGATCATTCCCGCGTCTGCAGTCTTTGACAATTTCGTTGCGCGGATGATTCCCGCGTTTGCAGTCTTTGACAATAGCCGCGTTGCGCGGATGATTCCCGCGTCTGCAGTCTTTGACAATAGCCGCGTCTGTGACTTAGTTTTTCTTCTGTTGAAGTGTACTAAGCTCTGAATTGTCTGATTCCCTGTTTGCTTTTTTGCAGGTAGGCTTGGTCATCCTTCTTCATGTTCGCTAAGTCCGTGGGAGAATATATCGGACGGCAAACTTGTTCGATGTTCGTCCACAAGGGAATATATTATGATCCTCGTCGTCCACAAGGGAATATATTATGTCCCTGACGAGGAATCGACTCTCGCCAAGGTCTCTTCAGATCCATTGCACCAATCATGCCTGCTGGCAAGAGATGGTCAGGGTAAGTATGGCGGCGAGGAGGTTACGGTGGACACGACGGCAGGTAGGATCCTCTTCCACTCCCACCCCAGAAGTAACATCAAGGACTCCTCATGTCTGCTGGATAGTCTGCTGGGGGAAGAGATGTTCATAAACGAAGGGTTGCCGGACTTTCTGCTTCCACCGGACCTCAAGAACACCATTGCTCTTAGCTTAGTCAGTTAGGGCTCTTTCGATGTTTACATCATGCATCGTGGTGTAACCAGCTTCTATTGTAGCCACAAAACATCGCGCACTTGGAATCAGACGCAGCTTTAAGGAGTGAGTGCAACCTCTGAGAGGGAGAGGGACTTCTTTGTACTCCTCAATTGTAACACTCCATCTTATTGTAAGAGAGCGTTTTGATTGTAACACTCAATCTTATCGTATAAGAGAGCGTTTTTTGTATCACTTTCATATGCCTGGATATAAATAAAAGTGACACTTTTCTTTTTGTCCCTTCTATTGTCTTGAACTCTTTTTTGTCTCTTTTTGCTCAGACACATAGAAGCAAAGAATCTTTGGCTTATCAAAAATGAAAATTTTAACAAGTCAAATTTGTGTGAGAAATGATCCTATTTCAGGAACTCTCATGATACTGTCAGAGGTGTAATATTAACTTGACAGAGGTGAAATTTTTGATGGACCCGCCACTTTATAAGAGAAAGTGACAAGTAGAATTGGTACCCCCAGGGAGGGTGAACTTTTATCAAGTGTTTGGGATTAACTTGATTGAGCTCAACTGGGGATTTGATGGAAACACTGTTGATGGTGTAGTATTAACCTAACAATGTTTTTAGGTAGACTTGTTATTCTGTTGAAAAGAATAACAAGTGGGACTAGACTCGTGGGGAATCTAGGAAAGTTTGTTACCGTCAGAGGTGTAATATTAACTTAACGGGTTGGAAGTGGTCTTGTCAGAAGTGTAATGTTAACTTGACAAGGATGTGAGTCAGAGGTGTGATATTAACTTAACTCAGAAGTGTCACTGTCATAGGTGTAATGTTTAACTTGACAGTGAGGGTAATGCTAGAGGTGTAATATTGAACTTAGCATTGGTCATCTCGGCTTGCATAAGGAAGTCCGAGGGAAAGGTCAAAGCCATAGGTGTATTGTTGAACTTAGCAATGACTTGGATGCTAGAGGTGTGGTGTTAACTTAGCATCATCTATTTCAGCTTCGATATGGAAGTCTGAAGAAAAGTGACTGTCAGAGGTGTAGTATTAAACCTGGCAGAAACTAATTACTGTTTAGAGGTGTGGTGTTAAACTTTAACAGTAATTTGTCAGATGTGTGATATTAACTTGACAAAGATTGACTCATGACAAGAGCAATTTGAGGACCTGTCATTCTATTGGTGAGAATTGACAGGTGAAAATTTTGAAATGCCAGAGGTGTAGTATTAACTTGGCGGATTTGAAAATTTGATATTCCGTGTAGAGTTGACAAACAAAATTTGTACTCGACAAGGAATATTGAAAAGTTTTCATTACCAGAGGTATAGTGTTAACTTAGTAATGGTTGTATTTTGTAGACCTACCATTCTGTGGATGAGAATTGGTAGGGGATTTTGGAGGAAAGAGTGGAGCCAAGTCCACTTTAGGATTTTTAGCAAACCCTCAGCTATCAACGGATTTGAGGTGCCTTTACCAACTACCGTTTGAGTTGGGCTAGCCATGCTATTCCCCTCAGCATGATGAGTTATCGAAGACTTATGTTGGACTTAAAAGCTAACATTTTCTTCTATCCTTAGCCGTCGGGGGCGTCGGATCAAATGGGAACGTGTCCCTTAGGATTTTTAGCAAATCCTCAGCTGTCAACGGGTTTGAGGTGCCTTTATCAACTACCGTTTGAGTTGGGCTAACCATGCTAACCCTCAGCATGATGAGTTATCGAAGACTTATGTTGGACCTAGAAGCCAACATTTTCTTCTATCCTTAGCCGTCGGGGGCGTCGGATATTGATGAAGAAGCTCTTCTTGTTTTGATCAGAGGTGTATTTTTAACTTGATCAGCGGAAGAATACCATCTAAGGATAGTACTTCTTCAGGAACCTGCCATTGATCGGCATCATAAGTGTATCGCCATTCGGGGTTATGATGCGATATGACCCATTTGAGTAGACTGACTCTACTACAAATGGTCCTTCCCATTTGGGTTGGAATTTTCCTTTTGTCTTGTGCGTCATCACCATGGGTCTTCTGACGGCTAAGACAAGATCGCCTTTCTTGAAAGTTCGCACTTTAACTTTCTTGTTGAAGGCTCTGGTAATTCGAGCTTGGTAGAGCTCGATTTGCTGTTGGGCCTGCAGACGCTTATCATCTAAGGCCTCCAGTTCTTGGAGTCGCTGTCGATGCTTCTCCTCTGTTGTCATCTCCGCTGTCAGGGCGACGCGTAGAGATGGAATTTGGATTTCGAGTGGAAGGACGGCTTCGCACCCGTTATACCAAAGAAAATGGCGTATCTTTAGTTGGGGTTCGCACAGTTGTGCGGTAAGCCCATAAGCATTCACCCAGCTTGTCGTCCCAATCACGTTGACTTTTTGAAACGAACTTCTTAAGAAGCTTACCAATGGTTTTATTGAAAGCTTATGCGAGGCCATTAGCGGCAGGATAGTATGCCGTTGAGGACACACTCTGGATTCTGAACTTGGCGCAGAATCTCTGGAAAGCCTGGCTAATGAACTGGGGTCCATTGTCATGGACAATTCGCCGAGGTACACCGAAACGGTAAATAACGTGGTGTTTCACGAACTTGATCACATTCGACGACTTGACTTCCTTTAGGGGGAATGGCCTCAGCCCACTTAGAGAAATAATCGGTTATTGCCAAAATAAACCGATGTCCTTTTGATGATGGTGGGCTGATAGGGCCAACCACGTCCATGCCCCACATTTCAAATGGCCAGGTAGAGGCCGTAGAGTGGAGGTACCCTGGTGCTTGATGGATGAAATCCCCATGCACTTGGCAAGCGTGGCATCTTTTAGCATAAGTGACGGCGTCGACAACCATCTTGGGCCAGTAGTAACCGAATCTTTGGAGTCGATGTGCCAGTTTCGGGCCAGGTTGATGGGCTCGACACATCGTCGTGGGCTTCCCTCAATACCTCTTGAGCCTCCTTTGGTGAGAGGCACCGGAGCAAGATCCCGTCATGCGATCGACGATACAATGTTCGTGTAATCGCATTGTAATAGAATTTGGGGGCTTTCCTTCGAATGGCAGCCGCCTCTTTGGTGTCTTCAGGCAGAATGCCGTATAAGACGAAATCAATGTAGGGGAATCGCCAGTCTCTAGGCTCTGGACCGGTTGATGCTTCAAGTGCTTCTTCGCGGTGACGACCTCCCGCCGACTCCTGATAATCCTCGAGAGCATTTCTCGGGCAATACAGGTCGTGGCTGTAGACGAATATCTTCTCTATTGCTCCAGCTGGAAGAGCTAAGGAGGCAGCCAGGGATGCGAGTGCATCTGCGTGCGCATTTTGCCTGCGCGGTACATGGTCGATGTAGAAGCTTGTAAACCCCTCGCCATGCGGATAGTTGCATTGCAATAGGGTACTAAGTCTTCATGTCTGACTTCGTACTCCCGCGAACTTGGTTGACGATGAGCTTGGAGTCGCCGTATGCCTCGAGATTTTTGACGCCAATCTCATCGGCGAATTGCATCCCAATCAAAAGTGCGTTGTACTCCGCCACATTGTTGGAACAAGGCTCAGTTAATGAGACGGCTCGGGGAATCACATAATTTTATGGGGATACGAGTACTACTCCTACCCCCGCTACTACGTGTCCTTTTGGGCTTGTTCTTGATGCACCGTCGAAGAAAAGTTGCCATACTTGACTTTCGAACGATGTCTGAGTCAGGCAGACTTCAGCAACTTCGTCTGGGAGATCCTCATAGATTTTGGCTGCCCTCGGATCTGGGTGCTCAGTTAGGAAATCCGCGACTGCTTGTCCCTTAATGGCCTTTTGTGGTAAAAAGCGCATCTCATATTGGGAGAGCAATATGGCCCATTTTGCCAGTCGGCCATTTAGTGATGAAGGTTTAGTCATAAGTAACCTCAGGGGGTTGACTTTTGATATGACGTTTATAGTTTGGCCTACCAGATAGTGTCGCATTTTCTGGATAGCGAACACCAGTGACAAACATTCCTTCTCGATCGGGTTATACCGATGTTCGGCTCCGATCATTGTTCTACTCAGATAGTAGATTGCTTGCTCACGTCCTTGATCGTCATTCTGAGCTAGTAGAGCTCCCAAAGAATGATCCATTGCTCGGACGTACACCAGAAACGGCTTTCGGATACTGGAGCTGCAAGGACTGGTGGGTGGGGTGAGGTATTGCTTGATTTTCTCAAACGCTTTTTGGCAAGCGTCATCCCAAATGAATGAGACACCCTTCTTCATCAGCTTAGCGAAGGGTTGGCCTCTTCCGGAGAGGTTTGAGATAAACCTGCGGATGTATGCCAATCGTCCTTGCAATCCCTGAGTTCCTTGAGATTTCTCGGGGGTTGCATCTCCTGAATAGCGCGAACCTTTTCCGGGTCCAAGTGAATTCCGGTGGATGTTACAACAAATCCTAAGAATTTGCCACTGGCCACCCCCAGGAAGGACTTTGTGGGATTCATCTTCAATTGATGAACCCGCATGATGTCGAAGACCACCTTCAGGTCTGCTATATGATCACCTTTAGTGCGGCTTTTTACCGCGATGTCATCAACATAACATCCACCGTTTTGCGTATTTGCTGATGGAAAATGGCGTTCATGGCCCTTTGGTATGTTGCCCCTGCATTTTTCAGTCCGAAGGGCATGACGGTTATAGCAATAAACCCCCAATGGCGTCCTGAAGGAGGTGTGCTTTTCATCGTCAGGATACATTTTGATTTGATTGTATCCTGAGAATCCATCCATGAAGAACATTTGCTCGAATCCGCAAGTATTGTCAATCATAACGTCTGTGATTGGCAATGGGAATTCGTCTTTGGGACAAGCCTCATTTAGATCATGGAAGTCGATGCAGATCCGGATCTTCCCGTTCTTCTTGGAGACGGGGACGATGTTGGCTACCCAGTCGGGATGTTGTTCTTCCCTAATGAAGCCAGAATCAATAAGTTTTCTGACTTCTGATTGAATTGCCTCCATTATTTCTGGGCGAAAACCGTCGCTGCTGTTGTTTGACAGGCTTTACGTCCGGATTGATGTTGAGGCGGTGCATAGCCACTTGAGGATCAAGTCCTGGCATGTCCTCATAATTCCAGGCGAAGACGTCTATATACTCTTGTACAAGAGATATTAGATCTTTCTTCTCCGAAGGTGACAGGCCGTCACTTATGAAGATGGGCTTAGGTTAGCCTCATTTCCTAGGTTGATCTAAACAATCTTATCTTCTGTGGGTGGCTCGCGCTGTTCAAAGCGGGTGTCCCAAAGAGCATTTAAATGTTTGATCCAGGATCTGTATCGGATTGGATCATTTCTTCATCTCCATCTTCGAGGTGGCTTGTCGAAACCATGTTCACTGAAAGTTCCTTGAAGATGTTGCCGACACTGACATCTGACTCCCAGGATGATGTGTCTGAAGAATAATTGTTGCTCGACGATTCTTGAGAATCGGAGGCTGATGGAACCGGAGTTGATACATAGCCCAACCCCCGGCGTGTCCGATGATAATAATCGGGGGCCTTCCCTTTTGGCACAAAGGATTGAAGCAACGTCCTCCTTCCTTTGCCGAAGTTCAACCGGGTCTGTCGGTTAGATCGTACCCCATGCACTTCATCATTTTGAGTGCTTTTGGTCATAATGATCGAACTGAGGTGATTCCTCCTCGCCTTTCGATTCGTCGCGGGGCGTTGGTTCAGACGAGATTCGCCCAAAGAGAATTGGTTTTTGGCCTTTCCGTCTTGCTGGAACCATGAATATAGATTCTTGCGCATTATCATTGTCTTGGTATGTCTCGAAGGACGATTTCACTGGTACATGCAATGATGTCAAGGCACCATTGCCGACCCAGAGATCGTCATCTATATCAGTGCTAGTGTCTGACGGTATTGAATCAGAAGCACACGCAAAAAAATACGCAAATCTAAATCTTCATTAATATACCAACCGCCTACATCATCGGTGGTATTATCGACATCGGGTTTATTAGTGCCCGTTACAAG
The DNA here is from genome assembly GCA_038442645.1 of Agave tequilana. Taxonomy (NCBI): domain Eukaryota; kingdom Viridiplantae; phylum Streptophyta; class Magnoliopsida; order Asparagales; family Asparagaceae; genus Agave; species Agave tequilana. The sequence goes on along the minus strand of JAVJIF010008885.1, from coordinate 5,968 downwards.
TGGTTCTAACTCCCACAGGCACTCTTCTTTCTCAAGCTCAGTGTCAGCCTCATTACCAGAGTCTGGTTCTTCTGGTTGTGGGGCTTCATCCGTTTCCACCGGATCTTGGTACAGCAAAGAGTCGGTGAAATAATTCTCGACCCCTTTGAACGGATGCCTTTCGGCAATCAACGTCTGCACATTTTCACCCCCGTCAATGTACTTCATGACTTGGTGGAGAGTGGGAGGGAACGATGGAGTTGCGGTGAATCCACGGTCGTCCCAGCAACAGATTGTAGGAAGTGTCGGCATCGATGATGTAGCATGTCACCTCCGACTTGAGGCTTCCAATCTGACACTTGAGCTTGATCTTCCCCATCGGACGGGTCTGGTTGGCATTGAACCCATAGATAGTCGTCTGGGTAGGGCTCAAACGATGGGTAGGAATGCCGAGATGTTGCATGACCCGGCGAGGCATGATGCTCAACGCGGACCCTGGATCTACCTGGATGCGGTTCACCTCAGACGATCCGATATACCCTGTGAAGTACAGGGGTCGATCATGCTTCCCTTTCACTGCATATCATCTGCCGTGAAGGTGATGCAGGGGGCATTCTGGGAGGTGTGGAGGCAATGTTCTACATCTTCTTCCTTCGGCACCTGGGTCATGAAGACCTCAGCATTTGCCAGAGCTTCTTGCAGAGCTTCCCTGGTCGAATTTGATAGTCTAAGAAGTTCATACAAGGTAATGCGTGCCGGAATGTTGGCCAACTGAGCCAGGACATCAAAGCGGTAAGGTGGCGTAGATCCTTCCGTAATACCTTTTGAAGGGCTCGAGAAAATCGAGTCCCCTTCTGCTTCTCCACAGGTGGCTTTGTGGAGGGCCGGACTGGCTCCGCAGTTGGTTGTGGAGGGACTTCTGCCGTTTCGCCGTACTGTTTCAAGTACGCCTGTCCTGAACGGGTTCCCGCCATCAGTGGTTGGCTCTGCGGCCAGGACTATCGTTTCCTCCTCTGAGTCGGTCAGTGAAGGGATATCAGTCTCCGCTTCTCGAGAGGAGGCACCTACCACATTGCAGGATGAGGCTTTTGCCTTGCCTTTGGATTTCCTGTTGGTCACAGTAGTCCATTGCTGTTCATTGACAAGGTCAGGGTGGACCCACATAGTTTCCCCTTGAGGTGTAGGGACGGGTACCAAGCCTTTCTCTTGCTGCTGGTGAGGGTCTGTGTTGACCACTCTCAGCTCTCCTCTTGGGATAGGAGCTACCCCCGCAGGCGTTGGAGGTTGTCTCCCGAACTGGAGAACTGACGTCACATTAGCCGTCACCTTCTTCTGCTCTGGTCGGAGTTTTTAACACCTCCGCGTCAATCAGAGCTTGAAGGACGTCCTTGAAGACGTAGCAGCTTTTGGTAGGATGTCCCAACATTCTGTGGTACATGCAGTAGTTGGGATTGTCGGTCTTGCCGACTTCCTCTGGGCGTCGAGCTTCAGGGAGCTTTAGTCGGTTGCTCTTGTTGAGTAGTTTAAAGAGCGAATCGACATGTTCCTCCTTGAAGGAATATTGTTGTTGGCGCGTGGCTGGCTTGAAGAGCCACTCGCCTTGCCTGTTTGAGGTTTGGCGGAGATTTGGTCTCCGTGGCCAAATTATCCTTCCGCTTTGTTTGGAGGGATGTGTCCGGCACACGCCTTGTCGACCTTTCCGGCCTAGGCTTACCTTCCTCCGCTCGGACGCGGGCGACAATCTCCTCAGCCTGTTCACCTTGTTGGACTAATTGCTTCCAGGTGCGGCTTTCAGCAACTCCTATTTGAGCAAGGAGTGAGGTTTGGAGATTGTGGCGGCATGTTTCCACCAGGGTGGCCTGGGTCATACCGCTTGGACACCGGAGTACCATGTTCCGAAATCTTTCCACGAAAGATTTAACAGACTCCCCTCTCCGCTGTTTGGTAGCTAGAAGGGTAGGCATTGTGACCTCCGAGTCATCTTCGAAGAAGCGTGTTAAGAACAGCTTCTCTAGATCGCCCCAGTTCTTGATAGAACCTTCTGGGAGCTTCATAAACCATTCAAAGGCTAACCCTTTCAGGGTGCCAATGAACAGGCGCGCCAAAATAGCGTCATTATCCACTACATTCCCGGTCTGGGATTTGAAGTAGTAGATGTGCTGGTTGGGGGACCCCTTCCCGTCAAATGCTTGGAGGGTTGGAGCCTTGAACTTAGGAGGGTACGGGACTGAATCCCACTCAGCCGGATAGGGCCGGACCACTCCCGCTTCTTGGAGGCCTTTACGGTGGTAAGGGCCTCGAGGCGCTGCTCCAGTTGACTCATTCTTTTAGCATGATCCTTTCTGGGTCTTGCGACGAAGATTTGGACGAATTCGAAGTAGATCGTCGCGCCTCTTCAGAAGGTTCGGAAGATGAGCTTTCTCCCTTTCTCCCTTTGCCCTTCGACCTCCTAGGAGGAGATCTCCTGTCTTCAAGCAACTGCGCAAGCGCCTGCTTGATGGAGTCGATAGATGCCTGTTGAGAAAGGATCATATCCATTTGCGCCTTCTGGATCTGCTCCAAACGTTTGGTCGTCTCGTCAGGAGTGCCTGTCATGTAAGCAGAGGCCTCCTTCTTGACGGAAGAGTTCGATGCCCTAGATTCCACTACGGCGGAGTGAGAATCGTTCACTTCAACGCCGTGGGCTAAGGCATTATAGTCAATTGGGGGAATGGCCCCCGTCCGGGTACGAGTGAATCGATACACTCCTTCCGGTTCAGAGTCAGACTCGGACTCATCTGAGCCGACTGTAATTTATTTTCCCTTGCTCCTGCTTGTCATATTTGCAGTGAGCTCCGGGTACTCAACGTCAGAGAAGGTCCTCCTTCTGTGGGGAGCGTCTTCTTTTAGCTGACGGAGGAATCAGGGTCAGCTGTCTGACCAAAGACTGCTGGTGTACGCCTGATCCGCAACGACACTCCGAGAGCATGGAGATGAGCCGTTGGCAGCAGCATGACGAAGTGACCTGATTGGTACTTCTTTTCTTCGTCAGATAATCCCTCAAATCCATGGGAGGGGGATTGAACAGATTAGCCTCGCAACGTCGAAGACGAGAGACATCCATGTGTTGCGCAGTCTGGACGCAGACTTCAGGGACGCGGTTTTCGCGTCGCGGCTGTGGAACGCGCGTCTGGCGTCTCTGTTGAGATGAGAGCGAGTGTCGCGTTGTTGTTTGGGTGCGTCGGAGCAGCAGAGACGCTTGAGAGAGGGTGGGCTGCTGGGCCCCTCGTCTCTGGGCGCGTGCTTCCTGCGTTTGACGAGACGCAGAAGCTTCGTCTTGGCGCTTGGTAAGTTGGTCCTCAGAGGACTCAACTTGAGGAGTTGCGCGTTTAGGCCGCCAGACGCGGATTTCACGTACTGGACGTGGCGCAGGCAAGGCGCGAGATTGTACGTCGCGTCCAGCCTCAGTTGGACAACCGACGGTTCCAACTTGCAGCTGACGCGCACGTCTCCTCTGTCGACGCTCAGCGTTTCGATTGCGTCGAGGAGGTAGAGAGAGACCAACGACATCCTGATGCTGGACACCAGGGATTTTGACCACGCGGGTCTCCTGAGAGACGCTGACGCGGGTGTTATGTGCGACGCGGTTGGTCGCAAAGGCAGATGTGCCTGGGACCACGCAGGCCTTCTGAGAGGCGTTGACGCGCGGTCTCTTGCTTGGCACAGTCGGCAGCAGGGGAGCTCGAGAGAGCCACAGATCGGGACTCGAGCCATTCCTCATTGAGACCCGGCGGCAGACGCGGTCTTTGGGCTCTTGGAGCCAGAAGAGAGGAACTCTTCGTACTTCGCCTGGTCGAACTTGACAACGAGCGATTCGACCATCTTTCCCTCATGGTGGACGTCATCTTGCGCCACTACCTGTTCGTCAGTAACGAAAGTTGTCCCCAGCGAAGTCGCCATCTCTTGTATGACCGGGAAAGGAGAGAGACAGGAATATTGCAGTAAAAGTTTTCCTTGAATCAAATGAAAAGGATTACAACAATAACTGTTCCTTCCGGTTACAAGGGAGGGAGGATATTGAATCTTGAATCCCCCCTTTGTTTAAGGCTGGGTTCTTCGTGTGGCGGTGGAGAGTGAATCTTGTTCTCCGTTGACCGGATGACCGTCCTTCAGAGAATCTCCTCTTCGGCCGGTAGAAAGAGTAACTCAGCTCCGTCTACCAAAACTCTAAAAGAGAAGGTAAGCGAAGAGTAACTTGTACGCAGCAAGCTAGCTTGAAGAGTCGAGTTCTCTCTCTGTTGATGATCTCTCCGTTGTCTCTTCTCCTTCTTTTTGATTGCCAAAAGTCCGACCTCTTCTTCATAGTGACGGGGCTATTTATAGAGGTCTTAGGGGTGAACGTGCCCCCCCTAAAAGCGCTCCACAATGAGGGGCCACTTCCCGCTACTTGTGCGGTGACTGGCCCCGTAATCCGGGTGGTTACAACTGAGGCGCGGGCTAGCAAACGCGCCTTGATGCTGAGACGCGGGTGTCGAGCCAACGCGCCTTGATGCTGAGACGCGGGCGTCGAGCCAACGCGCCTTGATGCTGAGACGCGGGTGATAGTCCCTCGCATCTAGAGCTTTTCAATGGCTTGTCCTTCAGTAACTTTTGGACAGCCTACAATCACGACGCCATAGCCATTGCTACGCGGATTAGAATTGAGCACCCTTGCACATCCTACTTCTAAATCTAATATTCTATATTTTGTGTGCAGGTAAAACTCAATCATATATAGCGTCCAAAGTTATAAGAGTATGTAGTTGCATATAGAGATCTTTAGTTGTATTTGTAGAAAAACTAAGTGATGGAGCCTCGCATCTTTTTTTTTGGTTATTTTAAACCCAAAGAATGATATGTAGACCTATTAGTTAGTAGACCCAGTAGTAAATTAGTAAATAGATCCCCCTCAAATTACCTTAAATATCCTTATTCTCAACACTCAATTTAAGCATAAAAACCCAGTTATATTCCCATTGAAATTAATAATAAATCTCTATTTGAGATCTCTTTAGAGATTTAGAACTGGTAGTAAATCCATGGGGGTAATCTTTGCTTATCCCTAGAGGAACTCTCATACATAGATTTAGCTAGCAAAGCTTACATGCATTGTATTGGAAGTTGATGCCCATGGATACACATCAATGGCATATGCATTATCCTTCTTCTACAGTAACCTGTTTAGAACTGTGACTAAGAACACAAATAAGACTATAGTGGCTTGCGCTGCAAACAGATCTAGGCAAGAGTTGCTCAAACAGCCTCAGAAAAATTTGAATTCAAGGGACTTGTATGCTACCGCGCAGAGCTGTAGACATGGGATGCTCACCAGCTAAATTCTTGATGAAAATGCCATTTGGTACCTTTAGAAGCTAAATAGATCAATTTGTGCAGGCCGGCATCATCAGGACGCTAGAGCATTTGTTGAATACTCGGGATATTTGGATGATGTTATGTTGTTAGATGTATGGTACACTGCATACAGAGAGAAGCAAATGTTGCGCGCGAGGCAACAACCAATAAGGAATCCATTAATTAGAGATAGATGCAGCCGGAGATGTACCCACACGACAAGAACAAATAAACAATAAAGAAAGCAAGCCAACACAATATTTAACGAGGTTCGGTAATTTGCCTACGTCCTCGGGGCAAGGGGGAGAGAGAGATTTTATTGATTCAACAATTAATACAAGCGAATACCAGAGGGATACTTCAAGAGATACAATACATGAGGGCTCTAGCCCATATTTATAGCCAGAGAGTCCCAGGGATTTAGGAAACTCTGATGGATTTGACCCCAAAATAGAAAAGGAGTCCGAACCCTAAAAAGAGAACAAAACGCGTCTGTCGGTCCACGGCCCTTGTCCTCGGTCAACCGACCAGGTTGACCAGGACCAACCGAGAGCTGGCTCATGTCAGTCGGTCGACCGCTCCTTTGCCACGGTCGACTAGGCGGTCGACCGGGCCATGC